>JAXGGS010477703.1:67002-81496 GCA_035585475.1 Armandia brevis
AAGACCATGGACGCTGATCTCCCAGACTTTGTGTTGTAAAAGCTTGAGCCTGTTTGCGGAGAGCCGCAGCAGACAGATCACTGATGACTCTGGTGATCTATTCCCGCCTAGATGCCCCCCTCATCCCCCTGTCCCTACCCCCATCTCCCCACAGTCTGGACCACGCTGATAGACCCTCCGTCCTGGCCTTACAAGTCACGTGGTACACAATCCAATTATCTCTCGTCTGCCGCGCCGCGAGATACGGATTCCGTCGTCATGGCAACGTTCCAGGTGAAAATCCCTTTGAACTTTTGGCAGATCGCGGCGGATGCGATAGGGTTGGCCTTTGACATGGAAACTCGCGGGGATTTCGGGAGGCGGTGGCGGGCTGACGGTCGATGGCGTCCGCGGGGAATCGGGAGCTGGCTGTGCCCGGGTGGGATGAAGCATCGAGCCCCAGGAGGGTCGGAGATCGATACGGGAAGACCTCGACCGTCCGACTCCCCCGAGATCGTTTTGTTGCGATAAACAAAAATCACTGTTCAGAGTTAACATCTGTAACCGGCAAGGTCTTCTCCGCTCCATTTGCGACTTTGTGTTTATCGCTGGGTGGTGTGGGAAGAAGAGAGACAACGCCCTGCTCCATCACCACAAAAAAATGAATCATAACTCACGCCATTGTTAACGATGACTGCTGTGAAATCACAGCTAGTTTACGAGAACTGAATGCGTTGGCGCTTTAAACCGAAGTGATGTCTTGTATTAGATGCATCGCGTCTCACATTTTTACCAAAACGCAAATTCTTACATGGCCCATGCATAATAGCGCATCAATTTTTATGGAAACAAAGGCAGGTGAAGATGTCACTGATTTTGAATATAAAAGAATATAAAAGAAAGTGAATCTTCAACATTCAAATCTACAACAGACGGTCGCATTTAATCAGTAGCCCTGCTCTTGAATGGCACATTGAAAGAAATTATAGCAGGTTATGGAGGATGGACCCTCTTATTGTTCGCTGACACACGCGGCCTGTCTGAATCTGCTGCGCCGAGGGTTCGTCCATCAATGACCTCACAGCGTGACGTAAACCCGCCGAGTATCTCACACTTCCGGCGTCCACTTGAACACATCTGCCTCGGACGTTTCCGTCAGCCGACGTTTGTTTCAGGTCCTTGGGCCGCCGGCGGGAAGGATTTAACAGTAAACAAGGCCAATGCGGCACCCCGGGTCCCTCAAACACCTCTCCGCGGACACCAGCAGACGATTGATGAGTTTGACAGAAAAGTGGCGGGAAAGGGAAGCGGGCACAATATGGCGCAACTAGGCGCATTGTTCACACGTCATATCCTGGTGGCGACATCCGACCGCTGAGCGACTGCGAGGCTACTTGAGGGGGATCCCCGCCCGAGATTGGAAAATTAGCTTTGTTATTGGGGTGGTGGCACGCTCTGTCGTTGATGAATTTGTAATCAATGTGATTTGCAGCCGTCTTGGGCTAAATATGTGATAATGAACGGTGTAAGAAATGCACATGTGCCTAGCATGTGTTATGTAACGCACAATACCTACGGATCATTACAAGCAGGACCGGAATACAAATGAGGATGACTTATTGTTTATATTATCTGATAGAAAACATTCTGTCATTTGTGGGATCGTGCGTAACTACAGGAGACAATCGTGTTTTAGAAAGTCCCTGCCTACCTGCTTCTAGTCTAGCCTTATCAATGATTACAGATGGCAGGTAACAGTTGACAATTTGACGCCCAAAACAAAAGCTAATCAACTGACACTAATCAGTTGACTGATGCGCTGCCTAGTAACAAAGAATCAGTTATGCGCTATTTTAAAATCAACAATATTTCTTTTTTTGCTTGCATTTCATGCCTGAGAAATTTCGCTCGAAAGTTACCATCGCTCAGCGATTGTGCCCACACCCAAGAACAGCTAATAGTTCAGAGTTCTGTGAAAGCATTCAGTGCAGAAACGGAGAGTGTTGTGTCAGGGAACTCATTCAAATAGATAAAAGCAAAACTTTTAGTGGCGTTATATCCGGAGCAGATCCGGCAGTAGTATACTGATACCAATGACGTTAAACCTGATGTGATCCTTTGATCCTGACGACACCAGACGGGAGAGATTTACCGATGTCGGACGTACTGAGGGAACTCCCATCTCTAACCCCACCAACCTTCCCTCACTCACCCACTAATCTTCATCCTTCAGCCCCAACGACAGATCCGAATACATTTTCATAAATCGCCCCATTCCGGGACTGATTAAGCCCACCAGGAGCCCTTCCGGATTAACTCCGACAGGGCGCGTCGTCTGCGCAGGCTCGGTGGCTGTTGCCATGGCACCATCCGGGTCACTATTCCACCATTTCCCGCCAACTTGAAAGCGAGGTTAAGTCGGGTCATGCGCTCCTTGTCGGATAGGCGCGAGAAACATTTAAGCCCGGATCAAAGATGGAGATTTTCTTATTACGTCCGCGGGCTAGATTGTGACAGATCGATTTTAAATGTCCGCCCGGTATTAGGTGGTAAGGCGGGTGATACCCGGGCAAAGATCTGCACAAACCCCCATGGCTTGCACGATACTGGTGGGGGTATCGGGGGAGGGGGGCCCGGGGGATCACAGGGGACCCCAACAGGGTATGACACCCGAGAGTACACCGGGGGACGTGCACAAGCACCCCCCTCGCGCTTACCGCGTCACTTATACATTGATCAATCTCATCTTTGCGACATGTATAACCTTAACCAGCCGAGATTCCGGCTTCCTTTTTAGCATCTCGTGCTGTGTTTACGCGATATATCATCAACCGTACACCTTCCCACGATGGATCGTGTTTCCTCGAAGCTTGTTTGCGGCGTTTCTGCGCCGGCACGGGTGAAAAATTAGGAATGAGTGTCGCGGAGGTGTCGTCAACCACAGCCGGAGTCATCTGCATCATCTCCGATGGTGAGCGCAGATAATGGTAAAGAGATCAGGGAGCAGAACTAGATACAAGTGCTTTGAAGTATGCACTTTTTTCTCTTCGTCGCACAGGTGCATTCGCAGAATATCATATGGCGATATTGAGTGTCTTTATTTTGATGCGAGCGATAAAGGGGGACACAGGGCGTGAATAAAACAGTTGTATCGACGCGAGAGGCTTCGCAGTGTTATTGTCGCCGCCCTTCTGTTGGTGAGAGCGTTCGGACTTGAAACGGATGCGAACAAAAAGCTCATGATATCAGTAATAATAAGTCTGTCGCTCGACGTAAAGTTGACACCTAGTGAGGGAGAAACAATTAATAAAAGCCGGATCGCTTTTTCAAAACACGAGGCATTCTCTCGAGTCACCACTGTCTGAATCAGTGCATTGATACCTATCGCGGGCTCGGCATCGGTGGCATCTGCTATCAAAACATAAACTCACGATAAAAATCGCCGCATATGTTCGACGGAGGCCGAGAGTGTCGGCGACTTTTTGAAACGCGGACCCGAACGCTGGCGAGGCAGGAGGGACAACAATGGCCGCAGTATCAAATTCTGGCCGCCGGCGATGGGCTTGTCAAAAACTGCCATCATCCCCCGTCGCCTGTCACTCGCAATGTCTTCTTGCTGAGTGATTTACGAAAGCGGGGACCCGAGGTATTATGCTCCACCGTCAAAATATGCAGGTATGTCGGCGAAAAATTTCACCGCCCGCGGCTTAAATGACGGCGAAGCACCCAGCGAACACCTTTGAGGTGCAATACTTGAAAATGTCCATCAGAGACGTGGAGGTGGGAGTCAGGGGGACGACTGGGAGGTCCCATAGCCGGTGTGAGGCGATAGAGCGTGTTCCTACAGCCTATTATTGTACGGTATTAATGACACGTTGTAAAACGTTAAAGCAGCGGGATCTTACACAGTGGGTGACGTCGCTGCCCTAGGGACGGGCTGTCTGCCCCCGGATCCCGTATGGGGGAGGGGCACAGCCGATATACGTATTGTGCAGTTTTATAAACCCGCCACATAAGGCGACAGAACTTTCAGTAGATTCACCTACTGGTACTAGGATGGCAATTATTGTGATCTCCTCGAATGTTTATAATGTGATTAATCAGCATCGACCGCAACTTCTGATTGAATCAATACGTCGAATGTGCATCAGTCTAAATTTATTCGGTGCTAATTTTGATGGGTTTTTTACTTTTTGGTGATAAACCCACCTAGTTGTCTCGATGGAAACTGTTTACCTTAATTGGTCAGATCGAGGCCTTCATCCATTTCCTGTGTCGATCATAACTTTGTTATGATTTCACACGTTACAATTGAATGGAATTGAATTATAATTCGTGTAATGTTTCCCCGAAGATTTTAAAATTGAAACAATGGTTACTTGATGTTGCCGTATTCAAGGACATTATGCTTATATTTTCATGACGGCTGGGGCTCAGTGTGCTTCTTTTAAAATCAAACAAACTGTTTCATTCAAAGTCAATGTAGGTTATAGTGTTTAAGTTAATCCTTGTACTTGACAACATTGGATTGCTCTGTACATTAAAGCGGTCTAGACATCGCTCTCACTAATCGTACAAAAATCACCTCATACGAGCAATAACATGTCTACAGATTCTGACGTGAAAAGCTGGAAGGAGGAAGCCCCGGTTGGACGGCTTCCTCGCATTGTGCGGCACCAGTAAATATCAGTTCCGTCACTGCTGCTGGTGGGACAAGAGATTGTTGGGCGCTGCCTGTTATCTGCTGCGTGCCAGATCCGGCCTAAACGCGGCGAAATTACGACAGCGTCAAGACGGACAGAGGAGATAGCAACCAGGGGGTGTCAATAGGGGCGCTCATCCGTAAACTCAATTATCTCACCCGGTTCAGAGTGGTGGGGGCTCGCCGGCCCTACAATGGGCTGCGGAGGCTGATTTGGTTGCTATGGCAGCTCTCAGAGCCATCCGGGGGATGCTAAGCGGCTTTGGACAAGAGGTATGCGACGGATGATGTATAGTCACCAAGTATCGGCGAATAAAGACGTCGCCTGCCTCGGTCTGCCCGAGGAAACAATAATACAGAGGGGTTCCTGGTTTTCCACCCGAACAGGAACGTATATATTGTCGATGTTTGGCGACCTGAGGTTAAAATAGCGAGAAATTGGTTTGAAAAGATGCGCTGAGGGTTACCACGAGCGCATAACTAGACAGCCCTGCCGGAAATTGTGGCGCTAAATCATATTTTATTGATGTTTATATCGATGCTCCCTAGTGAAAATGGAAAAAGTCGCCCTGTAAATCTTTTGTGTCCAATATCATCATTTATCTGCGCGAAATCTCGTGTGTCGGGTGGCGATTGAACCCTGAATACAAGGGCGCAGTTTACAAAACAACCAATCATCAATAGCTACGATTGTCATGGCAAGTATTGTCCATCCGTCTTCATCCATTACAGATTTGTCACCACGCGGGATTATTGGAATACATAACTAGTCAGGAATGTCGTTATACGCATGCGCACTTGATTTTATGCGCGCACAGTTCAGAGTAGCCGACGTTTGGGAGCGTCACTTCCGGTTAACGTAACTGATTTTATCTCAGTCACCGTTTAACACAAGACCACAAAGAATTACCAGGCATTTACATCTAAATAAGTAATAAACGTAATATTGTTCAAAAACCTAACATAAATCATCATAACTCGCCATCTGCATTGTACGAATACTCTATAGAGGTGTGATTTATTGTGATGCGATTTGTCATTGGTCGCTTAAACCTATTAACAAGACCGTTTAATTCAGGTGATTACTCTTTTTTACAAGCGTATCCACGAACAATAGTTTGACATCCTACTCCAAGCACCTGAACTATTTGACGACGGTTGTTTTTTATTTCACGGAGCAGAGGTCCGTATTGAAGAAGGTGACAGATCGTATGACACCTCCCTCGCCGAACTTCTTCAATCAACCTCGAGCACTCTCGGGAGAAACGGGCGAGTCAAGTGAACAATGGCGTCAGACCACGTGTCCAAACTGAGGCAGACGACCACATGCACCTGCACGGCGGTGTGCCGCTGTTCACTTTTATTGTTTTCGTTTATTGTCGTCTGCTTTTGCTGACGTCTGCCACGAAGCCCTGCGGGGTGGCGCCAAAGCACGACCCTGACTTGAGTCGGCAAAAGGAGGAGTGGGGCGGGAAATAACCACCGCCTTCTAATTATCGCCGTGTGCCGAGAATTGACGATGATTCCCCAGTTCCGGGCACCTGTGGATGATGGCGACTGGGGATTGTTAAAGATGCGGAGACAGGTGATTCTCAAGCACCAACAGAAGTTTCGACCGACTCGTCGATCCACCTGGATCAGATGTGTTAAAAGACTAATCCTAGCGCATAATTGTGCACAAAAGAAACTCTATTTCGAACATGAATGGGAGAGCGAGCTCTTCTCATAAGCCAATGATCATATCCGGGGATTATGTACTGTAATTAAAGATGCACTCATGCAGTTCATTGAGTACGCAAGCTAGTATCATGCCAAGGCTTGGGGGGGAAAACATATTACAGCAGATCAATATGCCAAAATAGAGATGCTACCTCTAAAGTAGATTCTGACACTGATGACCTAGTTTATTACTTTTTATTTGCAAAGCCGCCATCATATCGGGGCAACAGAAGCGAGCGATCATGAAAGAGCTCTCCTTCGCCGATACTTAAGATTGAGGAGATTTTCAATGGTGGGGGTTTATCAAAAACAAAGAACATAACTTTGGCGGAAGCGAGTCATCCGAGTGACCCGGGGGAGAACCCCGACGCTCCCTGTGACCTTGGGGGAATTGAACCTATAACTAACCATGGCTAGTTTGTCTTTGGGGCTGTGCACCCTGGTTATCATCTTGGTAGCGAGAAATGATGTCAGAAGACCCTTGCTTGTTTGACCAAGATAGAGGGCCTCGGAGGCCTGAGCCGGCCCTCCTTGGGTGTGTCTAACGCCGTCTTATGGCCCGGGGAGAGCCATTTCGTTAATAAGTTTCGCACCCTTTCACACCCCCACCACCTGATCGCCCTGCCTCGCGCCGCCATGACAGCCGCGGGGTCAAGATGGCGGCACTTCCCGCGCGATCGAAAGCGAGGTCAGCGACGGGTCGACAAGGGAATGTCGTCTGCGCCGAGAAATCATTGCCGTCGAGATCAAAGTTTGCGTTTTCTCATCTCGCGGTCTTCAGAGGAGGTGATGGATGCGATCACAAATCCCGATTGGCCTCGACTTGCATTGGCCAAACATCCTTCGAGTCATTCGTCAAATTTGACACTTTCTCCTATCTTGCCCGCACCTTGTGTGAGGATGCTCACTTTTGCTCTATAACTTGTCCTCTGGATATGACTTTCCCCTCAAAAATGTCTCCAATCTCGTCTGGCCATCGGGAGACATGGCGAGTTTTTGACAGTAACTCTAAACTTCATTTGTTCGGTGTCACCGAGGTGGCTAAAACACAACAACCCCTGCCCTCGGTTTATGAGACAGCAATTCCATTTTAAAATTGAATCGCGGGTTATGATAGATCGAAGGTATATATCTTAAGTCCTAAAGAGAACATATATACGCGCTCGTCCTAAAGTCAGTCGACGCGGGAAAACTTCGACTCAGTGTGCCTGGTGTCCTCTTCGGCGCCATAATTATAACTGAAATCATAACTCTCAAGATTTTGTATTAACAACACTCATATCGAGAGATAAGTTTCCAGAAATCCGAGCACATAATAATTAACAACGGAGGCACATGATTACTCTGATCATACTCCATTACACCCCCACTTCTTCACTGACTCCTGAGCAAACTCTATCAACGAGCTATTAAATCATTGTCCAGATTATACCTGTCAATCGAGCACACGTGCCCTTGTCTTCCCATCACATACAATACCTAAAGTCAGGCTTAAGCAAATACGCCGACCTTGGGAGACAATGAGGACGAATTTGATATTTTTCCTATTTAACTAGAGAATAACACGCGTATTGTTGAAAATCAACAAAAAGGGCATAGTTTAGACACTGGGTACACTCTTGAATAGGAAGTGAATAATCAGCCCGCCTGGCTGACACTAATATCAAGCGCACGTGAATAATGCAGCTCTTAAAAGGTGCTGTGAGGATGTGATTACCATGGTGACACTTAAGCTCGCAGGTAAAGATAAACAAGCACAAGCATACGCCAAATTCTCAATTTTCTTTGGAGATTTCAATTTGCATATTCTACGTGAGTGCCGATCGCCGGCAGCTAAATAGAGACTCGCACATGAGGGGTTATTAATACAGGCGGATTTAAGCGAACCTCAGTTATGACAACAACGCACTCGTCACAATAATCAGTGTGAATCGAATACGCGCCGTTCTAATCGAGCTCGCCTCGGCATCCGACAAAAGTCACGATCGGTATCAAAACCGCCTCGATTCGAGCGAGGAGACGCTCAAGAGTCGCCGAACAGCCACGTTCGACTATTGTCAGGCCCACACACAAATCTCAACTCGTTTGTTCACCGAACTCGAGGCCCGACCTGTTTGGCTAGCTGTGGGTTTCGGGACGCCTCAAAGGCTGAGCGCCAGCTCTTGTAGGACTTTCATGACGAGATACAATGAAAAGTAATCTTTGTTTCTTGAGGCAGGTCGTTATTTAATTTCCTCTCTGGTTGCAGAAACCAGACTGCACCACGTCGGCTTTTAATTAGTTCAGTATTCTGCGGGTAAAACGATACAAAGCGAAAAAAGGAGGAGGAAATGAACAGTTGGTCGCGTGCATATACCAACGGGCCCACTGGAAGAAAACAACAGACCCTGCTGAAGGACGAGATATGTGAACAATAAACTTAAACCGGTCATCAGAATAGATTTCTAATTATAATCAAGGTAAAACGTCATGAAATCTTTATCCAAGGTGTTTACACTTCGACAATAGGCCCTGATGAATTACGCACGAGAGATTTAAATAAGAAAGTTCACCTTCAACAAAATATATTTTCAACTCGGCAAATGTTATATCTATCAAAGGTGTTAATTATTTCGGAATAAACAAATTAGTTTCGTGCTATAGAAGTAATGAAATGGATAGGTCAAAAGTTATTCTAGTAGCAGAATAGTGGGTAAATAGCTCCAAAAGCACTGTTCGACGCCGAAGTAAAGATTTCTGGAATGTAATCGGATGCCATCAGATTCTGAAGTGAAGGAGAAACGCCAGTGAATTAATGATACACAGAATCAGCGTAGCAAGTAGAGTTTTTTTCCTCGTTTCGGTTTGGCTTATCATCAGTGAGCGCCTGGCTGTGGTGACACTGCCTCCAGCATCCCTGGCGGGGTGACTCCGGCACGTCACATTAATCTTTTGGCGCCATTGTCCCTGCTCACTCAACTCAGAGCAGACGACAACGACGTCCAATCCGAGGTGTTCCGCTCAGGAGATTTATACAGTCGCGAGTCGCTAATCGCTGGATTAATTTAAGCGCGAACAATGGATGCTATCGCTAGAGCATTCTGGGCTCGATTTGCCCCGGAGCTAGGTGAGCGACTTTACGTTTTGTCGCGTCCGGAAGTAGGACGAGTCACGTGGCATTGCTCCGTGACTGGCTTCCCGACCGTCGAAATGATGGATAAAAAGCAGAGTGACATTTCATGTGCGGGATGCTTAAATACCCCACGTTCAAACAAAGCAACTTTAAATGCCACATTAAAACCATTGACAGACCGGCTAAAATTTCTGTTCTTTGATTTGGCTATTAACTAAAGGTACGCTAGTGACACTAAAATCTGGTCAAATATGGCGACTTGAAACCAAAAGATAATTAAAATGGGGAATGAACGTGGTAGATTCATTTCAATAAGCATTATAAAGGTAACTTTAAAATGCATCCATACAGGAATAAATTCAATGAAATCGTGAACAGTTTTAAAAGTCGTGAAACAAATGGCGAAACACGAATGGGTAAGGCAGCACTTAAGCTAATTAGAACTTTCAACAGGGTTCGACTGAACTTTTCTACAAAACTTGAGGATGTCCTAGAGGCATGCACTTTTCTGCAATATCAGCAATTACAGCGTTGTCGTGTCATACCATATGTTATTTCATACTAGCCCCAGAAATTTAATTTAGATAAGTTTAAACTTAGTGTAACATGTTATGCCTCACGCAAAGCAGCAAAAAGGTTGATGGTGAAAAAATAGGTCAAGAAACGATTTAGCCCCCGTGACTGTTTTTATTAAGCAATTAAGGCCACTTGCATTTACATAATCCTCGACATCGGGTAACACGGGACGACGTTCGTTCTTATGACACGAGATTGCTCTTGAAAAAGCAATTATCTAAGGTGATATTCGATAAAGAAAAGCAGATCGATTTTTGCACCTGCGCAAGGCTCCACCTTCAGCACTCTCCGCTAACAGACTCCCGTGTTTATTTTGTATTCTTGTTGCCGCCGTTCTCGCACATTTATAAAACACGGAAAACGTGCGGTTTCGTCAAACCACGACGCGCAGTTTTCTTATCAAACTATTTGGACTATGATTTCGTATTTTTGTTCGCCGATCTACCTGACATAATATACGAAACGGCGAGTCAACAACGGAACGCATCGCGTCTGCTGACTTTGGCCATTGTTTACATTACTGGGAAACAGGAGGGGAAATTATCTCTTCCGTGAGGCAAATTTTTTCGCCGGGATCACATAAAATCTGAGAATAGTCTTTGATTATCAATTTCTATATCGATCAATCAAGGTGAATACGCAGTATCTGCTCAATGACATGTAACGCCACTGATCATGATTAAATAACCAATTATTGAGATTATTTATGTCTTTAATGGCGATGCAGCGCATTCTTGCCACCACAAGCTGATTCCTGACCAGGCCGGAGACAGTGAGCGGCTAGCATCATCAACTTGGGATACGTCAGCCGTGGGTAAAACCTGATTTTCAAGATCAGTTACATTAATGAGATGTTAATACCTGACAATCTTTACATCCGCGTGTCTTCGTCATAAATGTCATAATCAACTCCCCTATTGTCCACGACGGCCGTAGTCTGAGCATCAAGTACGACAAACAAAACCAATTAATATAATCTAACAAATACATTGTTGTATGAAATTAACACGATACCACCAATACGTCAGTCTACCCGATGTATCAATTAAATCTCGAGTTATTCAGTAACAAACTAACTGCGTGTTTTCAAGAATAATCATGAACAGACTGAACAGATCAAAGCACTTCAAAAATAATCAAATCACGATAATTATAATTCATCAAAGACTTAATGTATGTATTATCGAAAACCACGTGGACTGCTGTTTGTATATGTCAAGATTCCCTTTCGTTTTACAGAAGCAGGCAGGTAGAATCATGCATCGCAATAGCTAAAACATTTCCCTGTTGCACCAATTCGGTAAAATTTACCTTGGCGACAAACAATGGGACAAATTTAAGTGGTCCCTAAAAACATCCCCTATCATATAAAATTGATACAATGTTGTTATCATAGCGGTGTATCTTAACAACCACAGAGGCTCGTCGTTCTAAACAGATGGTATTGGTATGCAATAACACTTTCAAGTATTCAAATACATCTAAGTGCCACTTAATTTGAGGCTTGATATTCGGCATATAAGGTGCCGAATCCACTAATGTACACCATGGAATGTTGTGATTCTCTAACCACCGTAAGATGATGAGGTGAAGCCCAGAGGCAATAAACAGCCGATTAACAATAAAACACCTGAACTTAAAATATACCCCCATGAACAGACGTCATAAGCTGATGATCACCACCTATGAAACGTCTAATCAGTAAACAGAGTGCCCGCCACAAAACTTCCGCCACGGAGAGGACTCGCCGCAACAATCCCGACGCCAGAACGGTCGGTCAAATCACAGATGTCCATAAACCCGTGAAAGATCATGTACGACATATTTGGTTAAATTCAAGGGACAATTATTGGCTCACTTGAAAAGTTTCCACCTTCGTTTGTCCAGCGTTGCGGGTGTTGGCGGACACAATGGCCAGGTGAGATTGGTTACGCGGCTCAGAAGCGGGTAAATATTATCTCTCGCCAAAGACAGGGGGAGATCAAAAGAGTCGCCCTTGATTTCGGTGTGGCGCGCAAACGTTGGTGTAAACTCCTGCGGGGGAAGTGGTCGCCGCGGCATTTTGTTTGGCGCGCGAATCAACAACATTCGTTACACGGGACAAGAGGAATACGTAGAAAATCGGTTTGCGGCGAACACATCGCCACAATACGGCGACCCGTCTTTGATCCGTTCGGCATACAGGCCCGACAACGGGGGTTTAGTTTGGCTTCAGGTGGGGCAAACATGGATTCAGGTCTTAAACACCTTAGTTTTGTGACCGGGGCGACGTCTGAAGAATGCCATACAAATACTTGTTCACCCTGAAGAATGCTCTTTCACACTCCTTCAAACCACTCATCATAACAGAATCAATTGAAAATCCCATAATCGATATTTATCGATGGCTATTGACTGCTTGTAATGCTGGGTTTCGGTAGCATCGACTTTTAGACTTAGTCGAGCTAAATCCCTCTTGAATAGAAGTAAGGATCTATTGGTGGCTTTTAAATTTTGAGAAACGCAACACCTGCGATTTGAAAACAGTGTCAACATTCAATGTTTCCAATAATGTCAGAAATTCTATTCAGGTGGAAGATCCCCTTGCCGAATGACACAACACCAAGGTGGTATATACGAGTTAATTAAATTATACCTTTTTTACTGATCTTAATACCTGCGAATGCCTATAGATCGGGTATTATTTACAAGCATGTATCAAATTTGTCTGCGATTTTTTTCACATAACCTTAACGATCTTTAGGCCTAACCAAGCAGCAACCGAGAACATTATGTCGCAATGGGTTTTGACAAGCGTCATTGCGCTACATATGTTTAACAGAGTAGCCGAAGCAAGGTCAGGATTTGTGGCCATTTGTCAGCCGCCAATTACAACAATTTACGAGGGGTAGCGAAAGCGAGTGGGTATTTGTAGGGGGTAAAGGGGCTGAGCGGAGAAACTAAACGCTTCTGCACCCTTTTATGCTATCACCTGACTTCGGCCGAAATGACATAAGTCACCTACAATTATCTTGCCAAATGCCTGCATTTGGGATCTCCAGGCATGTGAAATGATAACGCTTCTGGCAGTTCGACGCTGGCTTTTTGACGAATGCACGAGGATAATTACACACACACGTCTGCTTCTATTTGTCAATTTATGGTTTTGGACACGCCGGTGAATGGCGACCAACGCACCTTGACGGCGAAATTATACAGTTCCGATTTACGTCGACGGTCATATGCGGTGTGTGAAACGATAAATAACAACGTAAATAGCTTTGTGCGATATTTTAAAGCCGTCTCCTTTTCCATATTTAGTTTATCTGATGGAGGTACACACCCATACCCACCCACCACAGGCTCAATAGACAAGTCTCACGTTTCATAAACGCTACAAATTTGGTGATTTATAACGTTTCAGACGGGGCTTGTTAGGATATTAATCACAGTATGTCAGACAGTCGGGTTATTACGAGTTTTTTACCTATACGTCACGCGTAGCTGACAATGGCGGGATGCGGTGCCTACCACACGGGCGCCCTGAAGCAACGGGACACGATCTAAATCATGCGATAGACACTTTTCTTGACACTTCAAAAAATCGACGAAAATTATCAATCAATGGCCACCTTTAATAGTTTCGAGTCGGCGGCGAACAAAAGCCATCGAGGCAGGGGGTCCAACTGACCTCGTACTAAAGCCACAATTCCACGGCGGGGATGGCTGGAAAAAGTCAGTTAAACCGCCGTAAGCGAGTCGTTTGTTGCTCATTAGCCACAATAAAAGTGCTGGGGAGGAGGTGTTCAGGTGAGTAATGCCGGGTGATATTTCAAACCGAATCGCTGCCTTATCTCCTCGCCACCGGCTCTTCACGGCCCAACCGTCCCCCGATCATCAGCGTTTACTTTGCTTTACCGCCGGACAATGCTGACATATTGTTTTTGCTGGCCGCCTTTATGGGCCGGGCTCTATGATTTACGAGCCGTCCTGCCCGGCCAGACTGATAGGTCTATCGAAGGAGGCGTCTTCAGACACGTAGGTGGGAGGGCAGGTAGAGATATTTACTAGAAATTGATACCCGGTGGCATGATTGATGATGGACTCAGTCGATGAGTGCGGCACAATAAAATACTCTCGTCTTTTTGTCTGCAAGAATGACGCGACGAGCTGGACAGTGTATGGGAGAGAAAAGGAGACGCAACCCGAGCGCCAGCAAGGCATCAAACTCGTGATATTCAAACCACAGCTTGTATAGCAGCATCAGATTTAAGTCAATGCTTTAATTATGTTGATGCATAACAGCGACAGAGGCTGGGTGGCCGTTGACAAGTTGTATCATCAGAATACATGTTTCCATTTTTCACCTTACACGACGTGCCTATTAAAGTCGAGTTGGTGTACCGGGATAGTTGTAATGCAATGAT
>JAXGGS010477704.1:19298-29934 GCA_035585475.1 Armandia brevis
TACATTTATAACCTGTCAATCATCTGCTCAATCATAATAACAGTGTGGTTGTGGAACCATGGAGAAGTGCTATGGTGAAGACCAACTGTGCAACTGTGACGGATCTACAGGCAAAAAACTCGCTGATGTCGGGATAATATTTGACAAGGAAGATCTGCCTGTGACTAAATTGGTGTTCGGCGGTTTGACGGGCAGGAAAAAAGCGACATATTATGCCGGCCCCTTGATGTGTGGCCCTAGGCAATTCGGTAAAAATATTTATAATTAAAAGCAATATGATCAAAGTCCCTCTATCCTCCGATTGCTTAGTAATGCCTCCACTATGCCGTGTCTGTATTACTTGACAAGCAGAACATCTTCTTAATTTAGTATCAATGATGTAATCTGTAAACTCATACAAATGATTGCCGACCTGTTTCAGATATTCCTCGGGATTGTGCTGAAGCAGTTGAGCGCGAGTTTATAAGCACCAAGTACGACACCGCCCTGTTGATCGACCCTGATGGAGCTGACGGCGATGACGAATCTAACGTCGACCCCTTCCTGGTTATATGTGACGTCACGACCTACCCTGGCATTCCTCTGACCGTCGTCCCGCATCAGCGAAAAGGACCGAACACCCCAACCGATCCTGGTGAGAAGCCCCTCGACTACCCGGCACCGATGATAGGCATTCTCAAAATGATAAAAGTGTCGGTGTTTTGCTCGCAGGAGGTGGATTACGAATGCCAAGTAAGTGGCCTTTTTTTAACCCTGACTGTAGATACCTTCTATTCAGTTTAACCCATGCATTCATTTGTTGGCGATCCCGATTTTATGGTGCACTTTGCTTTACCCCAGAACTCACGGCTACTGGCCAACGGGGAAATGAAAGGATTTGTGTCCAGTGAGCTCAACGGTGACCTAAATTACTTCCCTGGAGGACTCAAACATGAAAATATGTGTGGCTGCGGATTGACAAAGTAGGTCATGAAAAATATAGTTCTTTACATACTAAAATACCAGCATAATACAATTATTTCTAACTAGACAAATTCAGCGAGATAACGGCCGGGTTTGTCGCACATAATACAATTTACCTATTTCCAGATCTTGCGATGATCCGGCATACAATTGTAATTGCGATATCACCGATGGACAAACGAGGCGAGATTTTGGTTTGATTATTGACAAGTCGGATCTGCCAATTGTGAAGATCACATTAAATGACATCGGTTCAGGAAAGAAAGGAACATATGAGATAGGATTCTTGCAGTGTGGCCGTCGACAGTTTGGTAATTGCTTATTTCACACAATCCTAGCAATCCGAGTTAATTACGCAGCTATACGAGTATATGCTTTAATAGTGTACAAGTGTTTTAGAGTGTTCATCATCCTATATGCTGAATAATTTGTAGGAATCGAACCGAGTTGTCAGAGATGGAGGGAGCAAAAATATACGTATGACTATACCTATCTGATCGACCCTGATGGACCAGAGCTTGTAGTGGGTGAGTACACTATAGTATAAAATGGCATACGTTTTTCTTATTTGCCAAATGCGATCCTATTTTCTGCATTATTTGTCGCATTCAGGTCTCTGACTTGTATATGTATGAGTTGACTATATGTGTTCATTACCTTACATTGATCATACACGTCTGAATGTCCTTAAGATGGAAACATATATACAGCGTGATCAATGATAATTAGTAATTTAAGACATTTCTGGACAAGTGATATATAGGGATTTACAGAGCGGATGGGAATTGCTTGCTTAAACTCCATATATTACAAGCTGCCTGAGCCATGAAACAGTTTCCTTGTAATATTGTCATTTTAATGTATGGTATAACGAGATTACTGTTGAATATTGATGACAAAAATAATTTCCTTTTCAAGAATACTACTGTGATTTACTTAACGTTAAATATTCACGACCAATTCCTTTACAGCTCCAGCTCCGAGAAACAAACGTAATATTTATATGTGTAATGTTTTAGTTGTGCTACATGTAGATCCCTAAACCTGTTAATCGTTGCTCCCAATAATTCAAATCTCTTTTCAATAAGTTATTTAAGAGACTATAAAATGTAGTCATAGATCACCGAACCTGTCCACTCTTTGTTTCTTGTTGATATATACCAATATTCATAATATACAATCTGTGCATAGGATTAGACTATATAGCTCACGTAGAAGAGTTTGTAAGTCTTATCAAAATCTATTCATAGCTCCAAGTAATATATATTACCTAATGCAACACTTGTTTCCCCGGGGAAAAAACATCTAACTTACTTAGCGTGTCTATTTAATTCGATTAGTCTAGAAATACTTGTCGTTCATCCAACAATTGTGTAAAACTTTCTAAACCTGTCCTTATCACTCTTTAAGATACCCATGCATTGTTTAAGTTTGCTAAGGTATTTGTTAAGCTCTATATACATATATCGTCAGAAGATAATTGGTGAATAAAACGTTTGATATTTTTTCAGGGGATCCCAGTTATCTGTGGAAAGGAATCAGTACTGGTAATTACTTTGATAATGTCAAACCTAATTGGTCCAATATTTTTATTCTGGCAGATTAATTGTAACTGTCACAATCAATTCCGCAGGTTTTAATGTTGCGCCGTTCCCTGTGACTTGCGAGATGGACCCAGGCAAAGGACTCGGAATCTCCGTGGTTGGCCCGATTGGAAATGGCGGGCCCGTGAGCATAACTTTAATAATCATATCTAGCCTTTGATTCATAATTTATTTCTGATACTCAATTTGTGTTACACTTTACAACAATTCACACGCTTACCGGTGTATTTGACACGTGTGTAGAAGCCGCCTGGTGATGGAGAGGAACCTATTCATGTGAACTACGTGGAAGCTGACGTTAACCAGCTGATAAGTTTGGTGGAACGCTCGTCTTACTGTTACCAAGAGTTTACCTACACGTGTACCAAGTCAGCTCTACATAAATCAGGTAGACATCGACATAATTATCACTTGATATCACTTTAGTATGAGTACATGTACAATGAACATATACATGGACACGGGCTTGTGTGTGTATGAAGCAATTTTTCTATGTTGTAAATGCATCGTATCGGTGTTATCATGGCCACCCGGTGACTGATATCTTTCAGGGAGCCCAGCTGAATGGATATCGCGTAACGACACGTCCCAGAAATACTGGGCAGGAGACGGAGGTCAGGGTGATACCTGCCAGTGTGGTATAGACGGAGACTGCAATGATTCGGGTTTAAAGTGTAATTGCGACACCAGAGACTCGGAGGAAAGGTATGCCGACAGCAATCTCACAGCTCAGCTAAATAAAAAAGAGCCTAAACAATATAACACAGCATCCTAACTGCTCTTTCTTTGATTCCTTTTATTAGAATCGATTCAGGCTTCCTGATAAACAAAGATGATCTACCATTAACTGGATTGTTATTCCGAGATTTCGGCGGAGACGATCAAGAAGCCACTTATACGCTGGGAAGGCTCAAATGTGCAGGTAATACACGGGGTGTTGTCTATAGGCACCGGTCATCCGTGTGGTAGCCCATGAAATAATAGATGATATTCGTTTTCCACTAATAAACTATACCTTGCTTGTTTCAGAGGTGTTTAAAACATGTGATGATCTGCTGAGAAACATGAAATACGTTCTCGGCGACGCGCAGATTAAATATGGGGAATACGTCATCGATCCTGACGGCGTGTTCGGCTTGGATCCTTTCAATGCTGTCTGTGAAGGTGGCAAAACCGTGTTTACCATAGGAAGTATGTGCGATTGTCAATTCCCAGCAATAACAGATGTGCTGCAAATTGGTATTGATATAAAAGACAAGCACCCTAATGCTTTTATTGCTATTTTAGCTGGACGAGAAGGTTTAATCGACAGTGAGTCGAGGGTGGTTGATGGGGCGGATACTCCAGGAGGTTTGTGCTCGGACATTCAGTATATGCAAGCCAGCACAGAGCAACTCAAGGTCAATAGCGCCCTTCTCCTTCGCTCTATAACGTCATTTTCAGTTACTAACGTCATTTACATATAATATACATGTACATGGTTATTCTATGTTTATGTTAACGCTACCACCTTTCCATTGCAGGTGCTCGTTGCAGCGTCAGGATTTTGCAGCCAGAAAGGGTATTTCGAGGGTATAAACGCTCCACTCAGCACACACTCTTGGGCCTTCGATGTTGACGGAAACAAACTGCCAGGTCAGTGAATATTTCTATGCAGATAATAAAACCAATAACTGGCTTGGTATAGAGGCTTGATAAAGGCTACTGAAACCACGCTTCTTTTGCGCAAACCTCTAATTTCATCGAGCTGAAGATGCGGACTGAAGCATCGGGGCAAGTAAGGGTTGATGCAAGTAAGGGTTAATGCAACTGCCATCACAATACCGAGCGAATCAATACACATGTTAACCTCGCTATATGTAGCGCAAAGGAAGAGTGGAAATAATTGAATCACTGTAAAATCAAGCGAAACAATTGTTTGGCCTGAAAAAGTTTCGGTATAAGATTTATGTAGATAATGTGAATTACTAGGCTGGGCCGGTAACGACGGTGGAGATGAATGTGCGTGTGGGATGACTGATAGATGTGACGGAGGACCCGACACGACCTGTAACACGGACCTTACCGACTCCACTCTCAGATACGACTCCGGCTACTGGATAAACAAAGACGTTCTACCAATTACCAGGGTACAGCTACCATATGAAAGTTGAGCATAATTGAAAATATCGAAGTCTATGCAGCTATTGTATTCATTTCATTGAGTCATTTCTTCTTCAGGTTTGTCTCGGGTACCCCGTGAGTTCAGACAGAACTAGAGCTTACTACATCCTGTATTCGCTAACATGCAACCCAACTCAATTTGGTAACTTTGCTACTACACATTAGCTCACACCATAATCCTATATTAGAAGTACATGTACACTAGACCTGCAGTCTTTGATCAGCCAACAGCCTCTTAGTAACTTTATTAAATAAATGCAGGTATAAAAACCAACTGTCAGGATATACGGAATGGTGGAGAGACGAGCACCGGCACTTATCTGGTTGACCCTGATGGTGCTTCCGGTTCTACCAAGCCCTTCCCTGCTTATTGTGAGATGACTGTGTCACCTCCACTCGGTATTACAGTAAGTATAGAGTTGTACTTCCCTGGACTGCTATACATCAGCGAAAAGGGGGCATCGGCTATACAGTCTGCCAACTCTTCGATATTCCACAGTCATCACCGCCGAGCAGTGGCATTACCTGCTGTTAATCAATTATTTAGAACAGTCACGGTTATCGTTTTTAATGATTATACTTCCTGAAGTTAGTCTAAATATGAGTATCTCATTGAATTTCCGTTAGGTTATAACGCACAAAGATGAGCAGTGCGTAGACCTTGACAACACCGAGGATGAAATCGAGTTTACCTACAACGCTGCCACAGACGAGCAGATCACAGATTTAGCCGAAAGATCCGTATATTGTACACAAACCATGGAATACAAGTACGCCAATAATTATAGCTGAGATGTATCTTGTGTGAAGACTCATATTAATATAGCTTATGCATGCACTTGTACAATATGCGTAATGGTCTATCTGTAGATGTGAGGATGCAGAGCTTGATATGAGTGACCCCTATGGGTGGTACACACTCTCCGGCAATAGAGTAGGATATTGGGCAAATAACACAGGTTTGAATATGCAACTTCAATACATACTACTCAAATCCCACAGATGACCGATTGATGGTGAGGCACACCTTAATAAAATGTCATATTCTACTAGGAGGTACGGGTTGCTACGATGGAACTTGTAGATGTGTTGGAGACTCTGATACCAATGATGGAGGATATCTGTATGAGAAGGACGATTTACCGGTCGATACAGTTAAGGTTGGCGCCGTCTCCAGTGGTAAAAGATGCGTGGACCTGGGATCTCTGAGATGTTACTGTACGTATAATTTATCCGAATATTATCAATAGGTCATACGATAAACATGAGTGTGACTTGAGACTTTTAGAACTTCTCGTTAATGTACATGTACAATTATCTGCCTTATACAGCTGTGTACAAGCACTGCCACGATATAAGACAAAACCTTGGGAAACCGACATCACCAAATGGCAATTATGAATTTGCTATTGACCCCGATGGAGCGGGAGGAGAGGAACTTTTCAGCGCTTTCTGCGACTTCAAAACCGACGGCTATCTTGGCATAACGCAGGTAAGCACAATGACATAAAACAAATTAGTTATTCTGTGTTATATATTCTTTCCCCGAATATAATAACTAAATCGCTCTGTTGATATACTTCATCTATAGATCTACCATGATACGGAAACCAAAATCAATGTGGAAAACACAGAAAATGAAGCGGAAATAACGTATGATACCGCCACCCTCGATCAAATTAAGGGGATCATCATTGAATCGGGTTTCTGCTCACAGGTAGGACAGCTATCCGGGATATATCCTCGCATCGCATTCAATTTATTTAATCAAGAAATTCATCGCCGAGATTATGTGAATAAAATCCATGTACATACGTTTTATTTGTATAAATCTACAGGCTCTGGAGTACGGATGCGTGAATACTCAGCTGATTAACAAGAACAACCCGGCGTTTACCTACTTTAAAGATTGGCAGGGGGTCGCTTCTACCAACTGGGCGGGAGCGGATCACTCTGACGAGGCGGGATGCGCTTGTAATCTCCTAGATACCTGTCCAACAGATTACACGTGTCACTGCGACAGGTAACAGCAACTAACATAGAAACTAATACATCCATCGGCAGTATTGACTGCAGCAACATGCTCGCGATCGTGATAATATCGTCATCATGTTATATGCCACGTGTATTCGCGATACATGTACTTTCTTGGAATATTTTCAGCTTGACGGAGAATGAATATATAGAGGGAGGTTATGTGACGAACATGGAAAAACTGCCCATATCCGAGGTGGTTTACGGAGGAGCGGGCGCAGACTCGACCGGCTGGTTCTTAGTCGGCCCAATCCGATGTTCCTCCCGGGGCTTCGGTAAACTCCTCAACCAATATGTGTTAAACATGAAATATTTCTGTTAAATTATTAATCGACCATAAAGTGTGCTTAATCACTGGATGATTGTTTATAGACTTACCGAGAGACTGCGAGGCGGCTTTGAAGGACTATGGTAGAACCACCGGGGAAACTCTCATCCTCCCCAGTACTTCAGTGGAACCGTTTATAGTATACTGTGACATGGAGCGTCTTCCAAACCGGGGTCAGTGAAATATCAGAAAGTATCCCACATATACGATAAAACGCTCATTCTTGTTACTCTTACATCGTCATTTACTGACTGGTATTGTTCGGATATTTCGCAGGTGTTACTATAGTAACTGTGTCTGGCCTGACCGGAGTGGAAGCTTCAGGAACTATCAATGTGAACTATAACCAGGCTAGTATGAAGCAGGTGGAGAAGCTCGTGGATCGCTCATCGTTCTGTTTCATGTCTGTAAGATTAGACTGCCGTACCAGCCAGGTAGGTCAAGCGGTCAACTAATCTCAAGCATTTCCACAAATGAAACTCATCATTCTGTGTTTCTTGTAGAACATGATTGTATTTTTATTCTGCCTTCAGTTTATTGGCACCGACCCAGACAATAATGGGTTTATCGACGCTGATGATGACTTCCACTCGTACTTTGGCCACGGCTCAGATGGCGACTGCAGCTGCGGTAAGGACAGAAAGTGTGGTGGAGATGGGGGTAAATCCGTGATGCGGGACAGGTGCGATAACATTATCACACGTTAAATTTATCATCAACTCGAAGAGAATTTCTTTTGACACTATTCATCAGGGCATAATTTTCTTATTGTATAATAAACACATTGAATTAACACTTCGTTTGGTTGTTTTCTAGGAAGTGTAATTGTGACATTGGTGATGACGTGGATCGGGCTGATGCGGGAACTCTGCAGAATATAGAACACCTACCCGTGAAATCCTTCAAATTCAGCTTGGGCAGCGAATCAGCGGCCACGTTCTCTGCCAGTGCCCTCTATTGCGCTGATTACAAATTTGGTAATGAAGGATAAATAAATCATATCTTCTCATTGGATCATCGTCTTTGCTTAAATAGATCGATCGTCGTCTTATTTTTTTGTTTGCATGGTTAAATTTTTTGTGATATTTTAGATGTTGACGAGTGCTCTACTGGATTCAATGACTGCCACGAATGGGCTGATTGTACAAACACAAATGGCAAATTTACATGCACATGCAGAGAAGGTTATAGAGGTTTGGGTGTAGAAGGCGTATGGGCAAACGGAAGACAGTGTTATGGTGATTATTAACTTTCATCATCTTAAATTCCAATTTTTGATTATGTTTTAATATTTATGATAATTATCAGAAGAGGTATGACAAGTGAGCCGTCTAGACATTCTAAGGCATCCACGTATCTATACTGATGTGAATTTTGTGATATTTCAGATGATGACGAGTGTGCCTTGAATTATTGCCCTTACACAGCTGACTGTGTAAATCTGCCTGGAACTTTCAGGTGTGACTGCTTAGATGGCTTCCGGGCGGTGGAGAACACAATGGACCAGTGTGTAGGCAAGTAGTATATAAATCCACCAGTCCATCTCAGCCAGCATCATGTATATATCAAAGCCGCCAGCTTAACGTTTATTACACCCGTGTAATGCAGATATCGATGAGTGTGCTGAGGACACCGATGGCTGTGATCCCAATGCTAAGTGTCACAACACGTTTGGTTCCTACGTGTGCAGATGCAAAGATGGCTTCAGAGGAGACGGCAAAACTTGTTATGGTGAGTAATTAAATCACCATTCTCACAATCGTGTCTTCAGGCATTAATCCACTAGATTTTCTTAGATTAGCTTGAATCATAAAATTGATGTGATGCTTGTAACTTGAATTTGTTTTCAAGAACGTTTCTCGTTTCGTGAGTGGTTAATTTATTTTACTTTAGAAATTGCTACCTGCAAATGTTGGGGAGATCCTCACTGCACATCTTTTGACCGCAAGTGGAGTCACTACCAAGGAGCGTGCCAATACACCCTGGCTCGGGACGCTTGTCAGGACGGTTTACCCGCCGGTACGCCCTCTTTTGAAATCATCGCCAACAACTGGCGGGATTATGCCAATGTTAATTACGGATATGACGTGTCATGGGTCAAAGAGATTTACATCAAAATATACAATGTGGTGAGTACGCAGTGTATCGATGCTTGTTTTAAAGAACATTTACTTATACATAGTTATAACATAAAAAAGAAAAGAAATATATAAATATATGATGATTAAAAGAAAATCATCTTCTTAATTTCAGACGATTACATTGCAACAAAAAAGCAGAGTACTGGTTGATGGAGTTGGCGTGGGTCGCTTACCAGCTAAACCAATACCTTCGAGAGACACCCTCGTCGTTTACAAATCCGGATACTATGTGGTAAGTCTTTGATCTTAAACCATCACCGCTCATTTACCCACTTTTGTATTTTTTGTATCATTTACGTATTTCCTGTCTATGCACACCTTTGATAAATATAATGTGTACAGGTGGTGACGACAAGCTTTGGGTTAGAGGTGAAATGGAATGGTAAAACAAAAGTACAGGTCATGTTACCTGGCGAATTTAAGGAGAGCATGTGCGGTATATGCGGCGACTACGACGGCAATCCCGATAATGACTTCATAGTCGGACCCCAGTGTCCCGACCACGATGTGGGATCAGTGGTAGGGCTCAATGACAACTCTTAACACATAGCTTTTAATTTACCGTGCAACTAACATATACCCCTTCTGTTCCGGCCTAGCTACAATTTCTTTTTGACCATTCACAATTTCTAATACGGTAACTTAAGTCCTGAAGGATGACCTGCATTTATTTAGAGAATGCATTCTTATTTGGGTGGGCAGGTATCTTTAATATCATTATCTATAACAGACTGAGAGCATGAACACGTTTGGTAACTCGTGGTATGCTGGAGGAGCTACCGAGGACAACCCCGAGTGTTCGATACAGTGTGATAAACCCGATGACCCCACGTGTAGTCCGGAGGCCAGATCAGATGCGGAGGATGCTTGTGATGTACTGGATGCTCCAGACGGAAAGTTTAAGGTATTTACAAATGTGGTCGGGTACTTTTGACTCTGTAAGCACAGTTTAGACACTTGTATCGAGCAAAACTATGCAAATATGATAACGGTTACATGTAAATGTAGACAAGTATCTTTATTCATCTTTAGAAGGTATTGGCAATTGCACAAATATGATGGTAGTATGAAATATCTGATTTATTGTATTTTAGGCCTGTCTGGATGTTTTAAGTGAAGACGAATTAGCTGAACTGAAGGAGGCTTGTATTTATGACATGTGCGCCACAAATGATTATGACACAGTTCTGTGTGCACACGCCGAGACGCTCGTGGCCAGATGTAATGAGCTCGGCGGTCAAGTCTCAAACTGGAGATCTGGCGGCTTCTGCTGTAAGTCAGCATTTACATTTCGTATGAAAGTCGCGTGAACGGTGCCTTTAATTTGTGTATAAAAACCATATTTGGCTTTCGTTAAGTCGTCACATACACATCGTCAGTAGATCATCAGCATGTCTCAGACA
>JAXGGS010477705.1:0-11439 GCA_035585475.1 Armandia brevis
CTCGGTATGTGCTACTGCAAGGGTTAGAGCTCGATCCCACATCTGTAAATACAGGAAACATATGGGAGTCAGGCCTCTGTATTTGCTACTGCAAGGGTTAGAGCTCGATCCCACATCTATAAATATAGGAAACATATGGGGGTCAGGCCTCTGTATGTGCTACTACAAGGGTTAGAGCTCGATCCCACATCTGTAAATACAGGAACCGATTTGAGTCAGACCTCTGTTCAAATTACACAAGAATTTGGGAAAATTGGCGTGCACTCTCCAAGTTAGCTATATTTCCTCTCAACTTACAATATACGTAGAGCAATGCACATCCTATATTTCATCCTAATAAACTATATGTTCAGTGCCGTAATGTTGGTAATTATGAAGATACACGTGTCTCCCTCTACTTTACAGCTACACAGCTTTCTTAATTACCAGCTTTATAACTAACGCTGGAGACAGTTGTGTGCAGTGGTATTCCATTTGGCCAGTGACTCACATATTTACCATTTAACCAGATATTTCTCTAGTTTAATTTGCCTCTACTCACTTCCCCATTTCTCCTCGAAGTTCCTGTTGAGATCGACGCCCACGCAAGTCGTGCCCAGGTTTATTTTCCTGTTCTTCCTCCACAAGCGGCCCTGCAGGAGGGGAAAAAAGATATTAATCTGATGATTAACATATCATTCATATCCACCGTGAGATAAATTCAATTTAAGAAAAGATTTATCTACTCATCATGATGAAAAAGAAATTGCATATTTATGTAATGTCTGAGCAGTGAAATAGTAGATTTTTTTTAAATATTTCTGAGTAGTATAGTAAGTATTTCACTTAACATAATTGTAATGCTCGCTTACCCCAGCTGTATGTGAGTAAGTGTAACCGTCAGGGTTGTGCACAAACAGGAAGTACCAATCTCCATCATCCATCATTTCTGTGGCCGCCTCATCAACACCGTATCCAGTAATCAACTGTGCAGGAAACAAACGACAGGTTTGTAATTTGAATTTTCAGTCCTGATATTTTTACATAAGCAACTTTAAGTTACAAGACTAAGATGTTGGAGGTGATTTGAGATTAAACAGACATTTGTATATAAAGAAAAACTCTCAGCCAGAAGCTTGCTTGAGATATAAAGTATTTTCAAACTAGTGTAACACCAAGCACTGCTTCAATGACTGCCCCAACTAGTTGGGAATGTATGGGAACATATCATTGCTCTGTATATGGTATTAATATGTGGACAGTGACATAGATATATTAATATATATTAAGTTGCTGTCCAATTAGAATATATATTTAACGCAGTTATGAATTTTTTGGTGCCCTAGTCCGGTACATTTTAGCTATTAGTGGGGTGAAGATTTGATTCGGCCTTACGTGGTTTGCTATCTTGAGGTTGGTAGCGACGGCGAGCCACTCTCTGGCGTGTATCTGTGAGTCCATCCAGTAAATTTGTCTGTCTGCCTCATCTTTGTAAACCTAGCAACAAACTAAACTTTATATGTCCATGCTTCAGCACGCACTTACTTGAATATTATCATAGCGTATAATGTCCAGGCACTTTGTACATGATTAATAATTCATTATTTTATTATATCAATTCACTTGTGATTATTAAATGCCTTGTAAAGATGAGAATATTTCTAGCAGTAATGCATTGATAGCATTTATATTATATAATATGTTAAAAACTCACGCGGAGAACTTTCAGGTCTCTACCCTCGGTGGAGTTTCCGATGCTGTAAGTATCACACATAATTCCCAGCTCGGTTTTACACATTTCCTTTAACACTTCCATCTCCTCCATTATCTACAGCAGCACATTTACATTAATATCTACAGCAGCACATGAACATGTACGTATACTATACAATAGCATTAGACACTAAAACGGGTGAGGAGATGTGCATGATATATCATTATATATTCATATGCTTACGTCATCATACACGTTGAATGCGTCATAGTTGAAGGCGACTTTGCTCTTCAGGGCTGCGTCATTCTTAGCTTTCTGTTCGTCAAAGAATCTGGAGGGGAAACACAAAAAAAGAAAACATTTTAAAATCACTGACTTCATCAGTTGACGTATTTACTGTGTTGATGACGTCATCTTACTTCTCCACGTGCTCGATCATGACGTCGATCTCCAGCGCCCCCTTGCTGAGATATGCGGCAATAACTCCTCGCTTCTCAAAGGGCACCAGGATCTGGGCTTCCTCCCCGGGACGTCTCGCTTCCAACCAGAAATCTAACTATAATTATATCAAAAATAACGCTAAGAGGCTATATAGATTCAGACATATCAGACAAGAAAATCCTTTAGGTTCCCTTGTTGCGAAACGATCGTTTCTCATCGATGCAATTGTTTTTTTCGTCACACAAATTGAAGCCTTTTTAAACGAATTTATCACAGGGTATTTATCTTTACGATGATATTTCACGAAATTCGGGTGTGAAGGCTGGACCTGCCCTAAAGTAATAAACTCGCTTTCCGCCCATTTTTTTAATCTATAACTGGAGTTATAGAGAGACACAAACAAGTCATATCACCCTTGTTAGATTTGTGGTTACTTTTGTTCGGCACTGTATGAGTACATGTTATGTAAGACATAGTTATAATTGCTCAGTATTTCCTCACCTCCTCATCATCTATGGAGAGTTGATGAACATATTTGACCTGCTCCTCTGTAGTCGGCGTCACGCTCCAAACCTCCTGATGTCTGAGAACAAAATATGACTTGTTAATAAGTTTTAATGATATATCATGAACATATCGGCGGATAGTGTGATTTATTGATGAATAAAACTGATTGTCCGGATGGCCTCAGCATGTATAACAAAATATACTTTTTATACAAGCTGATTGAAAGAAAGTCGAGATGTTATTTTAACGATACAGTTTTCATGAGAGCCGCTGCTAGAATACAATCCACAATGAATAATCCACAATTCTTACTAACAACAAAACAGTGTACCATTCTTATCTAAATGTGTAAAAACACTATACAACCTCAGTATTTATATCAAGAAGGCTGAAAAGTTTCACGCCGAATACGCCGACACGTACCTGAGACTCTGCGCCAAGAACAGTTACAATAAGCTGTGACATACATGCCGTGCGTGATATTAATCATCATTCCATGTACAGAGCAGACATAATACATGTATCATCTAATTAATAAAAATTGTTATCGTAAAAAAAAATGTCAATAATAATTTACACTCACGGTTCTGAAACCCAGAAAGCGGCTGTAAAAGCTGGCAGGAGCAGAAACATATACCACGTAACTCTCATCATCTTTGTAGATGTGTGAGATGTGTTGTCCCCGAACTGTGTTTAATTATGTCCTACTTGTGGTGGGGAGAAATGAGAGCATCACAGTTGTCCCGGAGATAAGGAAGCCTACCATCCCGCCTGACGATGTAACTCGTCTTACATAACACACGATATACCGGGGCATGTGTCACCTTATTCAGGTCACATGAAAATTATCAATAGTTTCTCAGGCTTTTATTGTTCGAGAAAAGGTTGCGGGCGGCGGGTCGGAATATATATATTTTATTTTATTTTCGGCCGAGGTTGGTGCGGCAGGTTTCTTTCAGAACCACGTGGCGAGACGGTCTTATCATGGCCAAAAACGCCCAAATTTGAGGGTGCGACCAGTTTCTTTTTTCAATGATTTTATGTGAAGGAGGGTGCGACAGGCAATGTTTCTGCGTTGTTTTTTTAAATCACACTAAAAAGTGGTTGCGGGGGGTCTCCGACCCAAGCGCGTGGGCCTGATAAACAATCACTTACTTTTATCTGGCCTTATATTTTATAACTACCGCCCGATCTTACTGACGATAACCATCAGATATTCAGGTGTTTGAATCTTTATCTCGTCCCATGGTTCGAGTTTAATTAGATCATTTGGGGCGGACATCTGCCATAGCGCAGTTTATTAACGAACAAATCATATCGATGGTAACTTCGTTCGAGTTTTCAAAATCGACAAATTGTGGGTTTTTTCAACGTTGACCAACTCAGGAATCGCTGTGACCTACGACATCTGCTGAACACGTATTTGCAATTTAGGGGATGGTCGTGAAATTAAATTAATGGTAGCACTGATTTGTATAGAGTTATCACAGAAGGGGTTAATTGAGAGACTTTTAATTATTCCAAGTCATTGTGTAAATTTTTAACGCTATGACACGAGACTCAATAAGCTGATTCAATATTGAATCATAATAATTATTTCGTGTTTGTCATGCCAACATATTTCCACGTATTGGGGCCCGCTGACGACAGAGACGAAGTTTGTCAGCGTGTGATAAATATTCCGAGAATTATATGTCACATCTTAGACAGCATCGTCGTAAATTATCTGAGTACAACAGGACAATTAATGACAATAATTCACACTTTCCGTTTTCATGTATAATCATGCATGTATATCTATTTCTATACTCATCATGTGTTTTAGTTATGACTGATACTTGCGTAGTGGGGTGTCCAATATAAGGACAATTGTATAAGAAACCTCAGTATCTAAAATGTCACCGAAATGAAAGCTCTGGTCATATATAAAATAGATATAAAGGCTGATCTTAAGCGATGTATTTCTCTGTAGACTCCCACCTTTTGGGGCTACACCAATCCGGACTCTCATGTAATTATTTTCCTAACATGCATACGATATAAAACCTTGTAATAACGACTGAACGCGTGTGAAATACAAACATGTGGCAATAATGAACCAGCCTTTATTGTGTATACACAATTCTTATCAGTTACTATGGCCTTAGATGTTTATCAACACTTTAAAAACAGTGCACTTGTTTTTATCATAACAATATTATATTTTATGATAAAGCACACGTTCAGGTTTACGTAATGAGGTAATAACGTCACGATGTCGATGTTTGAGGTTTTTGGTTTACTGACGTGTCTCTTACATTCCGGATTAGCAGAGAAATCCTATGCTGGGTAGGTGCGTGTTATTCTACCGAGTCCAGACTCGCTGGGTTCACTGAAGCAGCTAAATATTACATATTTTCAAGGAAAAGTAGACCCTCGTTTTAAGCTAAATAACGCGGACTAACAGGGATAACCCTCATCAATCCCGTTGCCAATAATCAGTTTATAGGATGACCTTTGACCCGTGTCATTAATAATTATCCTATTTATATATCATGTTGATTGATAAGTGAGTTCTACATTAGGTCCAAACTCGCGTTATAGAGAGATCCACTGTGCTTATACTTTCAGATATTCTGTGGTGGAAGTCGAACCGCAAACTGAGCGACAGATAGAGCAACTGACCGCATTGATACTGACGAAAAATGTAAGTTACCATTATGGCATCATTTCAATTCATATTCAGAGTATATGCATGATTTATGATGTGCGTATTTTTTTCTCTTTAATTTTTTTATCAGCTATACATCTGCTTATAGACGCTTATGGACTTTGTAATCTTAGAACTATTCGAGGTACATGTAATTAACAGATACATTTATATCATCGCTGTGATCGTATCATGTACACGTATTTTACCTGACAGTTGGAGGTTTGGTTACAAGCGGACGCTCCCGGAGATAAATCTCACATCCTGCTGAAAGATGAGCAGGTCGACTCATTTCTGGGACTGATGGCATTTATAGAGCTGCCTGTGGACTCAGTCGTCACTGACGTGTCAAGGTATGACTTACGTGCGGCTAAGAGAGCGATACAGTATGTGGGAGCACCCTCTTATTGCCAGAAATTACAAACCCCTTCTCCCCGGAAGTCAATATGTTTATCTCGATCAGAATCACAAACTGTACGGTCAGAGTCCCCTGCCAAATCTCTAATCTTACATCCATCATAGTGAGTGCCCTACCTCCCAGAATTACTGCTGTATCGGTACGCATACGGTTATAATTTGTAGGTACCGTAACAGTGAAGTTTCGCGGACGCTGTTTTTCAGGCAACTTGTGTATATCTGTGTATATTAGGTTGTTTTATCACATCGTATAGTCTGAGACAAGATGCCCCTGTAATAAAGTGTCAGTTTATAAGGAATCACGTGATATGCTGCATTATGTAGCTCTGTGTTTACTGATTTATCATTGTACAGTCTGATTGAGGAGGATCATGTCCGACAGAAAGCCTCAGCGGAGGAGGGAATATTTAACTATGACCAGTTTAACACTTACCAAGCGGTGGGTAGACTGTCTATTTTATTATATCTCTCTTCATGTATATACGTAATCTCCCGAAATACGACATTTTAGCAATTGTTTATGTTTTAATCGCATTTTGCAATTGACATGAGGCCAAATGTTGTTTATTTTAATCTTTTTGATGAAAGTAATCATGAACCTGAACGTTTAATCTAGATGTTTTAAGTCTTTAAGTGTGCTTGAAAGGTAGAATATGGCTGTTATGTGTATGTTCACCTTTATGCAAATTTGGCGGTGTGTTTATAAAAATAACCTGTTATTATAATCAGATTCTGGCTGAGATGGAGGAGATGAAGCTGAGATGCCCCCCAACATTCTCCTGTGATGTTTATGATATCGGAGAGACGGCCGAGGGGAGGCGCCTCACAATATTCAAGGTTTGAGAAACATGTCACTGACCGTTAACCTCAGCATCTGTGACGCTGAGATATCTGTTACCATGGACCATGGTCCCGTAAATCCGTTATCATCTCTATAAGCTCTGTTTTTCACCAAATTTCGTAGGACAGACCCCGTAGACTTAGGTGCTTGTGTAATTGTATTCCTTAAGATATATCCACATTTGACTATGAGCCGAGTTTGAGTACATACAAAATATGTGGAATTGATCAGTAAGCTGATGTTACCTAGCATAACTGTATTCATATACGAAATTAAAATTCGTTAACGTTTAGAAAAAACCTTAACTACTTGTTATCTAATATCTAATCCTAACCGACCTAAATGAGGGGTTTTAACAAGAATCATTTCCTCGTAGATATATAAAGAAGAAGACGGGAGAGTCGGGTTCTGGATGGATTCAACATTACACGCTAGAGAGTGGTTGTCAACTGCTGTCAACCTCAGGATAGCTGATTACGTAAGTAGCCAAGTCAACCACTGTCAACCTCAGGATAGCTGACCATGTAAGTAGCTATGTCAACCACTGTCAACCTCAGGATAGCTGATTACGTAAGTATCTATGTCAACCGCTGTCAATCTCAGGATAGCTAATTACGTAAGTAGCCAAGTCAACTGCTGTTAACCCACGGATAGGCGATTACGTGTGTAGCTATGCCCACTTCTGCCAACCTCAGGATAGCTTATTGTGTGGGTCGCCATACCTAAAAACACAAGTTGATATGTAACAAGCCAGAAGTTGATAGAAGGTGACGTTCCACCCATGTTTATATTGCGTTAACGGGATAGGTGGATTATGAATGGATACATGTAGTATTATCTGAGATAGCCAGTCTAGCCGGTTTGGCATCATTTCTTTGGGCTGACCTGCAAAGTCTTGGTCCCGGGACCCGGCACACACATAGACTGTACGCTCCCGCTCTGACGCCACAGCATACCTAATGTGTTTAACACTAAAACTTTAGATTTTATGTTGCAGTTATTAACCCAATCAGCAGAGGATGAGAAGGGGGAAGCCAGGATGCTGCTGGACGCGGGAGACTGGTACTTCCTGTTTGTGGCTAACCCGGATGGTTACGCTTACACGTGGCAGGAAGACGGGGTACGTTACCATGACAACCATTCTATCTGCATGTCAAACCTTCTCTCATGACCTTGTGATCACAATGTACAATAATGCCATATGCATATACATATATATAGGATCGACTGTGGAGAAAGAATAGAAACATGAACAATGGGAGTGAGTGCATAGGAGTTGACCTCAATAGGAATTTTGCCACCAATTGGGGAGGTAAGCATTAGATCCCGGTGGAGCTGTAGGTGATGGTGACTTGTATGATGTGTGTAGTATACGAGTGTAATAGTTCTGTATGCTTACAGATGTGGATGGTAGTAGTGGGGATCCCTGTGCTGCCACCTACAGGGGGGAGACGGCAGCGTCTGAACTGGAAACACGAGCGATACAGGATGAGTTGAGGAGGCTGGGGCCCTCACTGAAAGCCATGTGGTTTGTGCTAGACTTACATACGTAAAATAAATCCCTTTTTATCTTCACTGAAAGCCATGTGGTTCGTGCTAGACTTACATACTTAAATTCTATCACCCTTTCTGATGAATTAAAGCGAAGGGATGATTTGTACAGATAATATCTCAAGCTTGTCTACCACAACTACGGCTATAATATTCAAATGAACACAGTAAATTAACAAAAATGCGTTGAAAAAAATATACACCTTATAATCTTTCGAGCCTCCTGATAAATGCATCCCACTTAAAAAATAGAATAATTATGTTTTGTCAGGTCCATCCACACGTACGGACAGTATTATCTGATGCCCTGGGGAGTGAGAGACAAGGATGGGAAATGTAAAACAGTTGTCGAGCCTGATAATTCACAGATGGTAAATCATCAGTATATTAAAATATTTTATTCTATATATTATATTGTAGACATCCAGACCCATTTGAGAATATGTTGCACTCAGAACAAGATATCAGTAGCAGCTGATCTTGAACTATAATAATTGCTTTAGTATTACTTGCAGACGAAGGTTGTTAACGCGATGGCTGACGCCACGGAGAAAGTGTTTAACACCAAGTGGAAGCGAGGAAATGCCTGCAATGTTTTAAGTATGGAAGATGGAATCGAAACTTACTTATGATGATTATTTTCATATTTCTTGCCTCTACTCAGATCGGATGCGCTCATACTAAAATCTACACCACTCCATAAGATGTGTGTACTGTTTGTTAAATCTTGAAAAACCGATTTATTATTAACAGACCCCGCAAGTGGAGTGACTGTAGATTTCGCCTACGCTGAAGCCGGAATAAAATTCTCTTTCTCACCGGAATTACGCGGCAGATTTGCAGGATTTCTCACTTTGCCGGTAACAATTCGCGATATTTAATTCTAATCCAGAATATTCACGTCAGAGGTACTTGAAAGAATAACAACTTCCGGATAATCGATTATTCCTCGCATAGTCTGAAATCCGGCCGGCCTTTGAGGAGTCTCTGGCGGGACTAGTTGCCATGGTCACAGGTATCACCGAGTGATGAGACGCCGGGGCCGCAGAGACAGCCCAGAAACAGTTCAGATCACTACTATTCCTGGCGCTATCGTTTAATATCCATACATCAATAAATAAACATTTCATCTCAATTAATTGTTGGAACTCTTTAATACACATGTACGTTTAATCTATCAAAACTATTTAAGTGCAAAGTTTATTTTTGCGTCAGGTCATATAAGGGTCAAACACCTTCATCTCGCTTGACAGTAACAGTATTCAGGCTTATGCGGCGTAACGTCTGTATCACAGGTGCTCCTTTCCCACACCTTAACGGTTGCCCCTAGCAACAGTGATTACATCTATTGTACGTGGCGGCTGTACATGTGCTCACTGATAAGATACACAGCGCGCTCGGTCAAACCATGTGAAGATTCAGCAACACGTACTCCAATACGTCACCGATAATTATCAACTATATTTAACATATTGTTTTAATTATTCACCACGTGTGTGTTTTACTTACATGTATACTGGGATATACAGGAGGTGGTGTGCGATGTTTAAATGTGTTTTTTACTGCTGCCTCCTGGCGGTGGTTCTGTGTAAGAAAGAGAGGAAGAAATTAGATCTGAGTCCTGTGGATGCTCTGAAAACTTATGAAAAGTAAGTGAAATATTCATTCAAATCATATTCATATGGCATATACATGTAGAATTGCATGACATGTACATTGTGTTTGCTATAACGCGGTTTTTGTACCGTCGTATAGCGCGTTATAGCGTGTGTATACTGGCACAGTTTCTGTGAATGATTAAACCGGTTATCAACAATATGCAAGTTTGGGTAACATCGATAAGTAAAACAGAAATACTTGAACGATCCTGAGCTACACGTATTGAAGTATATATATATTTGTATGTGTATATGAGTGTATGCGTTATATTAAAGCAACACGTTTACTAAATGAGACTGCTATAGAAATTAATCCTTGTTATAATCTAGTTATTAAGTGGCTGAAATTAACTGTTGATGATTATTTAGTTATCATGTCGCTGATATATTGTTTGATAATTATGCGGTTCAGATAAATTAAACCGTTGTTATTATCTAGTTATTATGTAGCCGAGATCGAAGTTAAGACAGAAGAACAACTCAAGTGGCTGACAAAGTTCAGGAAATACGATGCGGACGTGAGTACCCAGTTCAGTAGTAACATATCAATCTCCCCATTCCATAACAGGCTAATGATGAAAGTTATCAATGATGAATTTTCATATCTCTGTAGTTTGATTTTTGGCGAGTACCGAGAGTAGTCGGGGACAAGGCACACATCATGATTGATATTATATATAATTATAAACATGTTTCATATCTCTGTAGTTTGATTTTTGGAGAGTACCCAGAACAGTCGGGGACAAGGCACACATCATGATCCGGGAGGATAACAAGGAGAGTGTGGAGACACTACTCACAGATGTGGGGCTGAAACAAAACACAGAGATTCTCTTCGACAATGTGGACGAGTAAGTAGTATAGCTTTGAGAGATATATGAGTAGTATGGGAATATCATGAAAAGTAGCCATCGTCTTAAATGAGAATCTATGGCCTAAACACAATGTTATGAGTGACTTTATTAATTTGTCAGTAAATGTAACAAAATACATATCACTGAAGATCGCGTACAATAAAAACAACCACGCACCGGCAGCATATCGAAGGTATTTCTGAATCTATGATCTGATTATTACAGACAGATCGGTTTCCAGCGGAGTAAATTCGAGAAGCGAAGGAAAGACAAATCAATCCGGTTAAAGTACGAGGCGGACGACTTCCATCCCAATCTCATGGTGAATATAGATAGATATAGATCTATACATATGTAATTAATGGTTATTTAATGACAGGGTCTACGTACCTACTCAAATACCACACTTTTTTACACTGTCTCCTTTCCTATGTGTGGCCGATATCTGTTGTAAACAGAGATACATGTAGTATTGCTTTGATGCTGTAACAAATGTCATATTTATAAATATCATAGCAATATACATTTTAATATATGATTGTTTTGTATAACGCAATACCTACAGTCAGACTAAAAGAAGGTACATGTATAATAACACTGTGAATTATGATAACATATTAATATATGTTATGGTATGACATAACATTGCAGATCGAGGACCAGATGAAGGTGATGCTGAGTAAACAATGTCCAGAGGGATTAAAGTGTGATATTTATTCTATCGGCACGAGCACAGATGGTCAGGACATCAAAGTGTTCAGGGTAGGTCTTTAATCTTCCATCTGAAG
>JAXGGS010478038.1:0-11434 GCA_035585475.1 Armandia brevis
TCAACACGTCCTTAGTAAGTACCGTCCCCAACGTTCTTAAGTCTCCATTGATACAAATAATGTGTAAAATTGTTCTGGAACACACGTTTTGGTGTTTTAAGGTTTCAACAGAGATACAAATAACATACCATCTATAATCGTTGATTCGTTGACCGGGATATGGAGTTTTAACCGCGTGGTAGATATCATAGGCCTATAAAAGGGGTTCGCTTACTGTCGCAAATGTCGTTTGGAAAATGTGTTAGCGGAATATAAAAGTATTTCTCACATTGATGGCACAGCCAAATAAATCCCCTTGACAGATTACACCTTGCATTGCGTTTAAGTCAACTACAATAGTGAGTGTGTTCTTGTAAATTCACGTCTTCCTTTCGGAGAGGATGCGAAGCTGCATTGTAAACATCTATAGCGGCATCTCTGCGGAAAGACTATGCAATTAATAACATAATGTACAAGGTACACTCTCCTCTGAATAACAGCTTCCGAGACATTTTTACGCCTCAGCTGAAGCATATCTAGTTACCCATCCTGGGCTTTAACCTGGTTAATTGACCTCTGTTCACACTGACGCCGGATGTACAAGACTGTTTGATGATCGGAAGTGAGTTTAATGCTCCTCCGCGGCCAAATACAACAAATATATATCGTTTCTATAGCAACAGATGTCATTCATGAGTATGTCACAGTCGATGTTCTGCGGACACCTGGTGTTAGGCTTTGGATGTAAATAAACAGGCTCAAAAGCGAATGACAATTTTTTTTAAATTACTGAATAAGTAGCATTTACAGATTAATATGAAGTAAATAGCTTAGCATGCATGCTGATTTTAAGGTAGATTTAACGCAATAGAATATATTTAATAATCATAATGAAACAGTTTGTTTCTGTTCTTCCTCTAATAAGCAGAATGATGTTAAAATGAACATACATTTGCAAAGATATACACTGTTGAAAGAATGCATTGACACAATTTCTGTTTGCATGCAGCACAATGGTTCCGCACGTCTTGTGCAAATCACTTATCGTCTTACCGACGCCCCCATTCCGTTTATGTCAAAAGGACCAACTGATTAAAAGAATGACAGGTTAATCCTTAATATATATTTTTGTTGAGTATTGGCCTTCGGCCAGTTACATACAGGATGGCATTAGTACATATATGTGACAACACGAATGTAGCACTATAATGAAATATGCCCTCTGTGTAGGTGCACGTGGGCCGTATATCCTTGGGTATTCAACTTTCGCACTAAGGTGTGGCAGCTGATTTCACATTCTGTATATTTACTGCGTCATATGTGTCAAGGTTTCAAATCATATCCGACCATATGACATGTAACATGACAGCATGCGCCATATGGAATTAACACCGGACACAGAGTGTGTCTAGTTGTATAAGAGAAACCGGGACAAAGCCATTATATATGCTTTATAACAATGACCTCTAGTATTTAATAGCGTCACAATGCAAATCTTTTATGTCCAATTCATCCACTCAATTTAGATTTAGTTCTGATTATTCTCATCTGGTATACTTTTTAGCCCAATAAAGTATAGTAAGGTATTGGTTAGAGGGACCAAAATTTATTTGGTCTGTTGTTCGGTACCGTATTTAAACTCATGTCTGCCTCATCTGACACATTTCAGGTGAGATTCTGTGCTTGGCGATGCACCTCCGACCTCTTAAATTTTAAACATACAGTTTCCCTGACGAAAATAGTCGAAATGATTTGAAGACTATCACAGTCGAGCAAATCATCACGGTTTGTTGGCTGGTCAGTCTAGATAGTCCGTGCTATGAAAAAAATAGTTCAGGTGAAAGTGAACTCAATCGCATCTGGGTCAGATACATGACAGGGGGTGGAAAAGAGCATGCCCGTCTGCTGCATTTTGTTGAAGAACCGGAAATGGTTACGTGGAATCGATTAAGAGATACATGGGAGTGCTCTCCCCTGGTTAGGCAGTGCGCATGTCACAGGAAGCTCTCTCTAATTCCGGTCACACCTCGGGCGGCGGGAATCGAGCCGAAATCTCCGGGAACATTCTATGTCTGACTGAAGTAGCACGGGGATCCTAACTTGACGCATGTGGTTTTTCACACGCGCCAATTCATGTAAGCTAATGAGTAATCTGTCAATTGGTCGGATTTATCCTCATCTGCAGTTCCCCAGGGGGTATTTTCAATCGACCTTGATACCCACTGGAAGTACAGTCTGTATTAATGTGGGTCAAAGCGCTAAGTCTGACTTAAAGTGTGTTGCATAAATCATTACCGAAAGTAAAAACGGAACTACAATATGAATTGTGCCAGATGGGAAATCAGTATTGATCTTTTAAATGATGAAATACATGTTGAATATTTAGGTAAGTAAGATTTAGACAGACGTTAAGAGAGATAATGATAAATTGGGGAGTGTTAGCCTATTAGAGGTGATGTTCAGGTATGCGATGTATTGGAGTAAGTGTGGAATGGATCCAGATTAGAGTTAGAATTATACAGTGTTATGATAAGGTTCACTTAACGTCTGTTAGCGTTGACCCTTTACTTGTCACAAAATAATTCAACTGCTAGTTGAGCTGGATAAGCTTACGACGCACTTGCATATATAATAAGCAGATGGGTCCTCACTGGCCGTAGCGAGGCGGTGTCGGATTTAGAAGCATGTCCAGCTCGATCAACACCTTCCAATCAGTACAAGGAGCGATATGAGGCCACCATGTCCTAACACTCTCCTGAACCTGCCTAGGAATTGTGCTCCAATTCATAATGACGCATATGATTACAACAAACATATTCAGCAATCGGAGCGAAATTCGTTTATTTCAAAGATCAGCATCGTTAGTTGAGATATCGTTTCCAACAATGGAATTTCTTTCGACCAAATTTGTATACCCTTAAAAAGTATTAACGTCGATCAGCTCAGACGTTATCCAGCCCCGCTAAGCCAGTTGATTTAATATTTAATTGTTATACCCTTGATATTAAACATAACGGTTTTTCAGGATCATTACGTGTGTGAATCTATGATGATGGAGTGGTTATTACGTTCTTGTATTCCCTTTTCAGGGGTTATTAACTTTCATATATCATCGCTTAGTGCATTAAGTTGCGCTCACCTCATCGGTGGAATCTTGATTGATGTATAATTCGGGTTCCAGTTATAGCTTATTTGATAATATAACTGTCCGACTTAACCATCCATCTTGGAAAATAATGCTGACACACAGGGTTTGGTGCCTGCCAAAAAAAAATACAAATCGCTCATCCTTGTTTATAAACTGAACGTTGATTCGGGATCAGGATTCATAATCGTTTGCCAATATCATAAAAGGGGATTCGCGTGCAGTCTCAAATGCCGCTTTTAAACTTTAATTATAACATATTTCATCACATTGATATAAAGCTTACAAACATCACCATATCTTTCTAATACAACTTGTATTAGACTTCATCCTAACAACCATAGTCAGTTTTTCTTTTATATCTAAATATCCACATTTGACGAAACCTTGAGCGAATTATGAACCTTTGGTATGCCAACGACCTCTAGCCACCAGCAAATTGGTATAGCGGTGAGGAGAGCGCTGCTTTCCCGACGTTTAACCTCGACCAGAAGTGTCAAATTTCAGCGTAGCTTTCTTTATTCAAATTCGATATTATGTACACAATGTCCAATATACCATGATCGATATGTTGCAAAAAGTATTCCGCACCTTAATCGAACAACTTTCCTGCAGATAAACGAAAACATCTGCCCGGGCTCCATTAACCGCATTTGTCACCGCCAGGGTGGATGACCGATCATAAAAATGCAATGATGAATTGTGATGTGAAATCGGTAAACATTTATTCCACATGAGCACGGCTGCTTTTTACAAATATGACATTGATGAATATTGGTACCCGTTGGCACATATATAAGACACTAACACAAAGAAGAAAGGGAAGGGGGTTTGGGGTGTTTTCGAGGATCCTGGTTTACAGCGGAACTTGGTTAAAATTCCCGGGCAAGTGACACTACGCTTGGTTCTAAGGACTTGAAATCTACGGGTGAAAAAGTCTAATCAAAGACATATTATCAAGTCGAAATGCCGATGAACTCTAATATCAAAAAGAGCAATAATGCAATTTGAATATATCCAAATCATCCACTCAATTTCGAGGATCGAACTTCTAATTCTGCCTCTCTAGTATACATTTGTGTCCTATGCAATACAAGCATGGGGTTTTGTTTTTATACAGTATGCAACATTTATTGGGTTTGCCGTTTAACGTAGCAAAGTTCATTGTCGTTGCACAAACATTATGTGCAAATCTCAATAATCGGTCCAGGTGAAAGCGAACTCGCATCTGGGACAGATATAAGACGAGGGGTGGAAAAGGAAATGGCCGTCACCTGCATCTTAACGATCCGGAATTGATTACATGTACCCTATTAGAGCATTTAGTGTCTGGCTCAATTCGCTCGAAGATCCTAACTGAACGCATGTGTTGTTTTTTACGTGACGGTTTATCTGAGCTAAATCCGTTATCCGTTATCGGACAATTGGATCGATTAATCCCTGATTTGCAGTGATTCAGACGTAATGATGCCAGATGCTATTGGTCTGATACAAACTGAACCACTTCATTAGATCTGGTCGCAATCGTACACTTAAAATTGTTTACTTATTAGGTTCTAGCCACCCAGCTGATTCCTTTACCATCAATTTATTTCAATTCTATGTGATGGGAAATTGACCATACAGCACAAGTGTATGGACAAATCATGTCCCCGGAATTTCCTACACCAGTGGAACGAATTCCTGTGAAATCGGGTTAATTTATGCCGTACCAAGCTTACCCGCATTCATTCAAAGATCACTTGGTCTTCCTTATATGAAGCTTAGGGTCGGAGGCTATACATATAATAGTCTGCATATTTTTCCCTGACGACAATCTAATAGATAGGTTGATCAGATTTTAGCTCGCTGGCTCGAGTCCCTAAACTCAGAGTTGATTAGTGTAACTTATCTTAAACAGGCACCGAGAGGTGACCGCTAAGCAGCACCTGGATGCTTTGAAGCTGAGTAATCGACGGGCGTCGCGTCTGCACCTGCTGTAATAGATAACGTTAACCTAGCTGTTAAAGTTCACGCAAACTGACACTTGTAAGCTGATCTAATCTTACAGCACGTCTGACAATTCTCGGCTTAGAATGAACGAATTGATCAGATTATTCCATGCTGCAATTGTCCGATCCTGAGTCTTATAGTTTAAGGATTGTAGTTTAATTAGTTTATTTTTGTAATCGAACATAGATTGAATATATTGCAATTGGGTAATACCAAGTGTAGCTCGCCTTGACTGATGATGTTCGAGTTGTTCTACTTATCATAAGATCGTTGTGCTATTTTCCAATGCCTGAGCGCTCACGATGAATTACCCACCGCACTTTGCCGCCAGCTCCCGCCGCTTTCCCGCGTGTTTCCGCCGCTTCCCGACACGCCGCAGACGACAATCCGAGCGGCGCCGAAGTTTCCCGCCACTCGGCAGTTTGTGCTGCTGTCGTTCTACTGTGAGTGAAACACGGGGTTCCCTCCAAGAAGGTTCTAGCAAGGAAAGGATTCTCATCCCATTCGCAGACATATTTTCTCCTCCGCAGCTTCCAGGTATGCATTAAAAAGTGAGCGGGTACATTCACATTCAGATACCAAGGAACTCTGGTGAGTTTCGCAACCTTTTTGTTAATGTTTTTAGATTTACGGAAGACTCATCGTTCGAGGGGAATGCTTTTGTTGAAAAGTCGCATGAATTATGTTGTTCAAAGCTGTTTCAAAAATGGCACTATCGAGTTCAGGCAAACCAATGATAGTTTACGATTGTAGTGCAGCTGCAATTGTAAGTATTCCGGTCATTCAAATTAGCAGTAAGCATTTAGTGGGAGAGACCTGATTTCACATAAATAATAAAAATCAGGCAAAAACGTCCCTTCCGTCCGCGGATATCAAGCATTCATATGATGCTCAACATTTCTGGGTAATATCCTCACGTTTGGCTGGCTACTGCAACATGCATTGTTTAGGGACGGATTTAGAACACATACACATTAAATCAAGCCTCATACATATGTTATTCGATCTTTCTGTCGCCCTAGGTTATCGGCTAAAACTGATTAATATGGCCAGAGAAAGAGAAACTGTTCATCAATAACCTTGTATTCTCTTTCCCTTATATTTCCGTTGCGTCAGCTCATTTCCTTCGTGCTAGGATATATCAAATTCAACTGTCTTTGTACTGATTTCAAACTTAACAGTTTGCGATTCTTTGGAAACGTGAACCAATTCAATATAACTGACATCGGCAATCATATTGATCTTTCTTCTCCATGCAAATTGAATGAATTGATTTCCAATCGATTTCCTTTCAGGTTTTTGATTAGAAATATCGTATATCTGATGCATTGATTAAATTAGAATAAGTTAGAATTGTCCTGATCAGAGGGAGCTTTTGGCATTAGCATGAATTTAATTTTAAATCAATACGTTCAGTAATCAGCTATATGATCTAGCACGCCTGACATTCAACCGATTGTTGAATAAAACTGTTAAACATTCGACCGAGAATCGGGCCAAGGTACCCCGGGAACGCCGTCGCGGTCATTTGGGTGCTCGCTTCACTCAAACCGAGACATCCAGAATATTCGAGAGCATTTAATCGGATATGTGTTGAAAATGGAGATAGTTGTGAAAATGTCTGGTCAAATATATAAACTGACCGTTAAATTGCAATTATGTGCCCGTTATAATTACTGCTATGCGATCGGTTTGGAAATTATCATTTTATTCTCATTTTGGAGTTGCATACACACGCATTAGATCTACCCGATAATCATTGCAATGACCAAAATAACACAGCTAAGTTCGCTAGTCCGCAATCAGTCGTTTGACCTATGATATTGTATTAAATGAAAGTGTCATTTCCTTCAAATATTCAATTCTCAATATCAACCATTAACTTCTGTGATCTGTAATTGATCTGTAATTTAATGAGAATTGACCTAAATTGCTCAGAAATCGATATAATTATACTGCATTTTACCGTTTCAACTGATTAACATATACATTTTTCAACATTAAGGAAATCTTGTATTGCCTGTACGTGTTTCGTAGAAAGTCAACAACCGGAGCGTGTGCGTGACCTAGTTCTTATAATGATTGGCTCGCCCTTTAGCTAAAGAACTAGGGCATCATCATAAGCATTTGTTAGTAAGTTCATTAGAAAGGATGCGCTGCAGTTTTTCTCAGAAGAATCAACTTGTTGATGCATATGTAATGAGTATCCAAAAAAGATTAAGTTCATGCGATCATCCGGCTAATTAAATGCAACGGCAAATCGATAATGATGCTTTAGTGTAAGATGGGCAATGATGACCTGCACTTATCTAAGTACTAGTCAATCGCTCATCTTAGTGACCAGCGGCTGTCAACACAGTCGGCAAGCTGAAGCACAACCAGGTGTTTAGGAAGTAGCATTTGAAATGATGGGAGAACAACCTCAACTGGAAGAGGCAAATTGTCACCATGCAGAAGCAGTTGACCTGGCCTAGGAAGTGGCGGCGCCAATCAGGGAACAAGATCAGGAGGCCCAGATTGATCCGCAAGTTGCGGTGCAAAACTCAGCGGCGAATGCAGATCAAAGAGATATGGCCGTAGATACACCTGAAGGCCCAAATGAAAACAGGCCAAAAGCCGCCACAACAACCCAGTGACCCAGATGTACAATTGGGGGTGGTATGATCAGAAAATGGCGCAGAAGTTGCTAATCCAAACCCGGTGACTGCCCCAGATGTACAATCAGTGGCAGGGCAAACAGTGGATGGGCGCACATGAAGAACAAAGAACGGGAGCAATGGCGCTACTGTTGTTGCCCTTAAATAATTACAACCTCAGACTGCAACCAGCTAGACGAAGCCCACCCAACTTTGAGATAGACACAAGACCAACCAAGCTATCTAGAAACGAGAGAAGAAAACACCAGAAACAATGCCAATTATAACCTGACGAGGAAGAAAAGGTGATAAGAAGAGGTAGATGTCTCCTATTTCTACTCTAGTTAGAGATAACCTACCCCAAAATGAAGCTGTTGTTCACTGTCCTGTTATTGCTGATAGGAGTGGTGTCCACAAATAAAGTAAGTGTAACCCCATTGACAAACGGCTTGCATATTACAAAAACGGACACCATAGGAATTGATCCACGGCTGCTGGAGAGTCGTGATAGTCATGAAGGATTTTGACGCATTTCTGGAACAAGAAGCTTCCCAGATGGAGAGACTTGGTAACAACCTAGCAAACCATGCAAAGTCAATCATGCCAATCCCGCCTGCAGCGCACCATCACTTGCTCCTTAGAGTGAGATGGTGGAGGGAAATCTGGAGGAATGAGAGAAGGCAGGCCAGACATAAGCACGGCCTGTTCAACGCTGGAGGATGGTTACAAGGAAAGGTGTTCGCGGTCGCAACCTCAGGCGAGATTGATTCCTTAAAGGACCTGGTCCAGCAGGGATTTGATCAAACTGAGGTGTTTAAACACCAGACGGCCACTCTCGAAACCATTGTGAACCAAATGGTATTGGAGGATAACAAGACATGGATGTATTATCACGACCATTCTCTCGCAATTGACGTCTCACAGGTGGAGATCACAAGGATGTACTAAAATCAGAACAATGTATAGGCCAATTTGCATGCGGTGGAAAAGACGGTGTTGCTGAGCAACCATGTGACCACGATTGAAAGACATAACCAGCTTCAGCATGAACACGGCCAGCTTCAGCGTGAGCAGCAAATGCATCTGGAAGCAGGAAGACAAACGGAAATATCATGGCGAGGGTGGTGCTGGAGGATGTTAGAAGTGAAATGGAGAGCAAAGGACATAATCAGGCACCACTAGAATGGTACTACGAGCACTGCCTGGTGAGGCCGTTGTGGGAAACCGATGACAGAATGTCCTTCATTGTGGAACTCCTGATAACGCGTGATTGAGTCACGGGATACCACTTGGAGACATTCCCACACCAGGACCCAATGGGCAACTAGCTTCGGTTAGTTCTGCACTACTTCATCGGCTATGACGAGCATAAGGGAACCATGGTTTTTCTAAAGGCGTGTAAAGGAGATCGCCTAGCCATATGCGAAAAGGACCTCACTTATCACTTGGGTCTACCCTGTGAACGTGGATTGATCCTGGGAATGCACAGTGACTTATCAAGATAAGGCGTGAGGTTAGAGGAGCCGGCTGAAACCAATTCCGTAGCGGTAGGAATTAACAGCCATGTCATCACTACTGTGGATAAAACTCTTGAAAATCACTGTCTTGGAGAGCCAACCAGGTAACTACGGGTAAAACCTGACTCCTTTGCAGTGAAATTTACGTGGGCATGGCACGGTATAAGATGGCACACTTCCGCTTGTACAGCACTCAGAGTTTTAACCCGATACCAAGTTGTATTATGCACTAGAAAGTTCCAGTTGAAATACTTTGCAGCATGTTATATGTTGTCTTTGAGCCTGAGATTCCACACATGTTAATGTTTCGACTTTAAGTCACAGATTAAAAATTCTTTAAAAAGAAATGCTCATCAGTTTAAAATAAATTGCAGAACGGTAGATTCAACATATTCATACACATAACTTTTAACGGGGTACAGCTGTATTCTGGAAAGGAAGATAACCAAACAAACGGAATCATTGTAATGGTAATTGCTGTAAATTAATCTGCGTTGATTGACCGATGAGAGATTATAGGTAATAGTATACCACCCTAGCTGGATCGGGAAGAATTGGGCAGTTTCAGCTTCGAGGCCTGGTTTGAACATAGTGTGTGTAAGATGCTGAGCACTGATAACTCGAACAACAATGCTAGACTTAAATTTATCCGACACGGGTCCAATCAATCAACAGTGGACTGTGTTACCAATAACTGATCACAGAAACATCGGGGCATAATGTTGAAGGAAAGTATCAGGCTACCCTTTTCCCCCTATTAATCTAGGCGAGCGAGGTGAAAAAATGCAAATGGGAGAATCTACAGTCTGGACTTGTCTTGTAACTGGTACACCATCAGTACATTGGCTGTCAACTGAGGACATGAATATTTGCAAGAACATATTGCTCGAAATCCTCGTAGGGCCTCACATAAGTGCCAAGTCATTTTCCTTAAAAGTCTAACCGGAAATACGAAATTCGGATACTCGGAAGTGTTTATGTGCAATATCCGACGCGTCACATAGGTGGGACATTGACGGCAATGTCTAGATACCAGTTTCCGACTGATCTGGCTTTTTTCCATGGCAATAACACAGGAATAGCAGGGTTCGATATATTCCAAGGATGGTGCTATATTGTTGTTTATGTCGGCTCCGCAATTGCCCTGATTGCAGACCATAAAAAGGATATTTGTCTGATCTGTTTACGAAAAAGTCAGAGTTCTTTTCGGCGAATCCCAGTGCAGATATTTATCTATATGCATACAAATATACGTTTTATGTCTTCATCCTAATACTGAAATAATTAATGCAAACCTTACGCAACGCTTAAATAGTAGATACATTCCTTTATATTGCTTCACTGATTGATATTCACTTTCATAAATTATCCCCGACTTTATATTGTTTATGAACATGAAGGCTTGTTTGTTGGAATATGTTTGAATAAATCATGGTTTTTAAATCAAGCGAGCGTGTTTGAAATTGGTTGCTGGACAAATTGCCCCTTAATTGTTATGCGGACTCAAATCGTCTGGGTTTTGTCCCCTTTCAGGCAATCTACTTTTTGCCTTCGGATGCCATTGTTAAATCCGCAGGCCGTCTAGAATTGTCCCAAGACACTTAAAAAATAAAAGGATATAAAAGACTTTGGCGTGGCTTAGCTGCGCCGAAATATGGTGAGCTTCACATCTTGCCTTGTTGCATGCAGAAGGTTATCCGATCTGACCGACCGTACGTGGTATTCCATAAGCATAGCTCAACCTTTCAAATTATATTAAACTGATCACAGAAATATGCATGTTAAATCACCCACAATTAGGTATATTTGAATAAGTATGTATATGAATGGACATGTCTAGGTAGGCAGGCTCCTGGTCAGATCGAGGAGGTACCCCCTAAAACATCACTGTGCTGGTCTAACTCGATCTAAGTGAAATAAAAACTAGCAAGCTCAAAAGGCTTTACCTTATTTAAGACTGACTAGGACCGCTTTGTTGGCATCTTAAAGGGGCGACACCGGGTATAAAAGGCCGGACCTAGACACGACATGCTGAGTTCTGGCGGCCCCCTGACCGAGGCAGAGCTCCGTCGTATTTTTGTAAATATCGCCCAAAATGACGCCTTTAGTATTCACAAATCTAAACACATTTTGGCTCAAAGTATGATGAAGGTGGGCAGATTAAC
>JAXGGS010478149.1:0-11433 GCA_035585475.1 Armandia brevis
AAATTTGACGTTAAAACGAATTAGTCCTAAAATACGAGTTGTAACGTACTAGCATTTGGGGTATTTATTAGTTAATCTTCAATATATGGTGTCAATATGGCACTAAGATGTAGACCAAATCCCCAGCCTGGGAAAGAAATAAGTTGAATACTATTTTGTGATATTTATCGTTACTCAGGTTATCCGGAAACCAACAAGTTTGTGATCATAGGGGGAGCTGCGGGAGGATTTCTGGTTATGATCATCACAGGAACTCTAATCATCATTGGTTTCAGAAAGCCGAAAAGTACGACTACACATATTTCTCAGAAAGCACTGTTCCCTCAGTAATGAACTCAAATATCATGTGAATAATGTGTAATGACATTTTCTACGTTTCGAGGATGTAACAATACTAGATCGAAAAACACACAAAGTGGACACATTTCAAAACAACCAGAGGTTTGTAACCTATCACCGGTTTTAATGTGAATCGCCTCTTGAAAGTGAAAACAAATGTCCCTATAGTAAATTCAAATTGAAACATCTGAGCGAGAAAAATAGCCCGATGCTCGAGCAATGAATTCTGTCCAACCGTCAACCCCGGCTGTTTTCATTAAACTGTGTTTAAAGTTCAAATTAATTCTCTCGAAGCCATTGATTATTCTATGGCTGTAGCTGACTAGATATCCATATATTACATCTAACCTCTGTACTTACGTATGTGTTAATTATTATTGCCAGGATGCCACAGTTGGGAAGAATAGAGATGTGAATACAAGGGCTGAAGCTGCTGCGCCAACGCTCGGTGAGCCGGCCACGGCTAACATGCTTATGTATCTAGAGCTGTACTGAATACTCAACAGAAGACGAAGTTAATAAGCATTTAAACCACAAATTCAGTATGAAAACATGTTTTAAATCTTGTATATTCTGTTCTCGGTAACATTTGTCCTGACTAAGCTACTTACTCAAGCGTGTTGTATAGGTTTTGACACTCTAACGCATATAATCGTTCTGTGGTTTAGTGCATGACTTTATTATTAATTAACCAAGTTGTTCCATTTATCTCCCCTCGGTGTTAACTTGAAAAGCTGGATCTACAATATATTCACTGATACTTAGCAGAAACCACCTTGCAATTAAATTGACTAAAAGTATTATCAAATAATTCTTCCTAGTGTGATGCACTACCATATTCTCCACAATCTCCATAATTAAACCAGAGTCAGCATTATTGGCCTAGATCGCCCAGGCTTCCCACGCGGCACGTGTCACACACATAGCGTAAAAAGCGCTCCTCAGGCTTCCCACATGACACCTTTTAATTGCATTTAAAATGGTGCCGGTGATAATCAGAGTAGTGATAAAGCCGTTATCCTTGATCATATGAGATGATCAATGTTAACACACCTTGACAGAGCAGCGAACTCACTAAAATCGAACTCTAAGCAAGGTGAGAATAGGTGAGAGTTGATCACTTGCAGCATAAAATTGATTGCGCTATTTTGATAAATGACATGACTATTAATTTAATGTTCAATAACATATTACAATGTATATACAAATGTACAATGTACATGTCACAACAAGGAGCTCCCCTTCGGAAACTTGCAAACACCCCTGTAAACCCTTAACAGTCTGTCACAGACATCTTATACTTGGACATGTCAACCATATATGTTTAACTAAATGTACATTCAATGGTGTTACGGTCTCAATATATATTCACTAACCGCCAAACTACCAAACTGATTGGATCATTGATTGCATTTAAACAGGGTTAAAAAGTGCCGCGTGGGAAGCTTTGGCATTATTCGATTATGTGACTCGAAAGAATTCTTTTCCTACATTCTTTTGAATGTAACTTGGTGTAAGATGCCACCATCAGCCCATCAGGAATAACATATTTTGAAAACACGATCAAGCCATAGAATGACATCATGGAGAGATGCAATAACAATTCTACTAAATCATAGATCTGTTGGTGCATAGTTTATTTCTGGTGCAAAGGGTATTGACGAGCGGAAAGCAGTTTCCAGGAACTACTGGAAACAACATTTATGTTGTACAATGTTTGTTCATTGTGTCCAGATTGGGTTACTCTGGGCTATGGCCAATAAGGTTCCGACAAATAAGGTCCCCTGAAAAACCTGAAAGGGTCAAGGTGGGACATTATGGACCCGTCATAAATATGTAAAACCGGCAGTGTATGACGCTTAAGGTCCCATAGGGGATGTGTAAAAACAGCAGGGTAGGACATTATGGTTCGTTTTTTACAGTACAAATCACAAAATACAATAGCAAATAAGCTGACAAATATCAGCATCAGTTAAAACATGTACTAAATCTGTATTGTCTTCAGATTTTTAAATTTTCTGGCATGTTATTGGTATTTAAAAGATATATTGGTCAGTCAAACAGCGTGAGTGTCAGTAAGCTCTTACTTTCAGGTATATCAAAAGTTCAGCAGCTGCTGTGATCAACTTTTGCGTATATCAATAAGGCATTCCAATCGCTGCGAGATATGTATGTTGCAGTTTCTCTTCTGTTAATTACACACGAAATCACATCCAAAATAGATATACATGAATTGATCGTTGAGTAACAAAACACACTTGAGATTTAAACAGTGTTTATGTCCTTGATATATAATCTGATATAATTGTATTATTCTTCTTTGGGTAATTAAAAATATAACTAGCGTCTGCCGCTGTGACATTAAGTTCAGACATTTGGCAAATTGGTTTGATTATTTAAAGGTATTGATACATAAGGTTGAAGCCAGTGTAATGTTAATCTAATTTGCACTTACATTTGTTTTCAACATACTTTGGCGGTTTATGAACACATTTGTAAATTGAATTGGAAGTGTTGATCATATTTTCCAGAAAACAATTCCTTTGTCCACGTCTGAGTAAATGGCTTCATGTCATATGTCACAAAATTAATGATATCACTATTCAGACTTATTAATGAAAATTAATTCTAACTGAAGATGCCCACACTTCCGCTATGGTCATTGCGGTACATTTTGTATTTGCCAATAACAAATTACCGCATGACGCTCTGTTACTTGCGCTTTATTTCAAGTCCGCAACACACACACAAAAGCGCGCCAAGGACTATAAAATTTCGAATATGTCATAGCTTCATCTCAGATTGACTCCAGTCCAGCTTGATTGACAGGTCCTGAATTGCCTCCACTTCGACACGTCTCACTCATGATCAGAACTTTTGACATGCTGACAACTACTGAGCTGTTATATGGTCAGTGTGCGTGATTGGTCGTCAATATACTAACACAGGCTCCCAATTGCACTTAGAACTTCGCACAGGTGTAATCATTTCTGTAGTCGTTTTATCATCGGATAAATCCACGCGGAGGGACACTTCATCCAATTTAGTTACAGCTAGAATCAACACATCTTACGCGCCATGCTTCACTCACGAGAAAGATGTTCCAGCAGTGGAGTATGCGACCAAAGCGGATCAGAAGATGTTTTTTTTGCCGCATCTACCTCGGAGTCAGAATACCCTCGTCCTCCTCCGGTCAACAGAAAACACTTGAGGGAGCGGAAAATTAGCTCACACGCGCAAGGCTTCAAGCTGGAGTCTCTAGTCGACAATTTGAAGCAGAGCAAAAGCAAATATTTGGGAAAGGGACAAGCCTCAAAAATAAATAATTTGTCTGAAGCGAGGAAATTATTAGAGGCGGGGAGGGATAAAGGAGAAGATGCTCTGACGATGAACACTGAAAGCCAAAATCGAGAATACCATGATGAAAAGGACACATGGCATAGGTAAGTGTATATACATGGTATTACAATGTACGTATATATACATAAGGTATATGTAATAACTTAGATCGCAGTTTCAATGATGTCGGCCTCTATATTAGTATTAATTTTTTAATTTTTTAGATACGCATTGGGGTCCAACTGCCCAAATCAGATTGCCAGGGTTCTCTCTGAGAACTCAGCTGCGTCTCCCTACTCGCCACATAACCCGGTGGTTAGAATACATCCCTACACGAAGATGGCTTTTCCGGGCTCGCCGGCTATTCCCACAGAATCTGACCCGAGGCACTATCTTGACGGATGTCGGGCGGAAAGAAGGTCTCAGCGAGATGCAGCAAACATCTCCACTCCCCTTGATCTCTCCTCTAATAAAAAACGCAAACGCAATGAAGACAACAAGGAGAGACCAATAGACGAAGGCACCAAGTATGATAAATTACCGGAGAGGACGGTGGAATCTAAGCTACATTCAATTCAAAGCCAACCAACATCATCGGACTGCCTGGGCGAGCTGACCGTTGATATTCCTAAAAACAGGTATATCATGCCAAGCTACTACAACCCAATGCCCTTGTCTAGATCTAACAGGTTGCTGTGTATAGGAGCCACGTCTTATCATAAGAAAACACCTGATGAAGACAGTCCACAAGTGCCAGAGAGGACCTCTTCCCATTTCTCTAGTCAAGTACAAGCAGAACTTTCGGTGACATACAAACATTTCGCCAGGCAGAATGACTTTCCTCTGGACCAAGGAGGAAGTTTCAACCTGGCTGGACGCAAGCTGCAACAAGCTTACAGGAAACAAGTAGATCTTATGGCAGCCAAGAAATACACTAATTTGATGACCAATGAAAGGCAAGGGATGTTGATACGATCTCAGTATAACCTGCATAGAGTGTTGTACAATGAATTGCTGCAACGAGCACCGACAACCGGAGTAGACTCGGCTTCTTATACTAAAAAGTCTCAACAAAGACCCGGTCATAAGTTACCCGGACGCCTTCACCCTAATATCCGTATCTCTCGTTTCAAAAACAAAACAGCTACCCAAGAGGAGAAACGTAAGTTTATGTATGGAGACGGCGACCGACTTAGGACGCGGAAGTTCCTGGGCACCGAAGCCTTTGGTATCCTTCGCGATTGGTACGAATCCCATCACGAGCATCCCTACCCGACGGATGAGACAGCGGAAGAGTTGGCAGACAGGGCTCAAATCAACACCTCGCAGGTAAAAAAGTGGATGGCCAACAAGCGGGTGAGATCGCACAACACCCTCGCATTTAACGGCTCCGTCCATCCCAAGAGACTGGAGAAGATGCTGCAGGCAAGAGAGCTAGATTCTAGCCCGAGGGAGCTGATATCCCCTGTAAGTTACAGAGCGACAAATCCTCCAAGAAATGATAGCTCCGGGAAGAAACGGTCCACACGCCTGCTTGATCCTACATCAGTGGAGGCCTTAAACAGATGGTACCTTGAGAACGTCTCCTACCCGTACCCAACCGATTCACAGAAAAGGATGCTGGCTGAGGAGGCAAACATCACCGTATCCCAGGTAACTTGCTGGTTTGCTAACAAAAGGAGCCGGAGCAACAACACTAAGAAAAGTATCGCGAAGGAGATGGAGATGTGCAGTTCAAACATGGGTATCACATCACAATCCTATCACCATCTTTCCATGCACTGATGTGTCATCTCAGTCGGGTCTCACTACGTCAATGGTTTCATTCTTTGTACATATCCTTTGGTTTCTTAAAGTAGATTTGTTATGTTATGTTATGTTGCATTCTGTATAAGCTTGAAGTTGACTATTGAATATATGCACTAACTGTTAAGTGATGACATTTCAATAAATTCGCAATTTTAAATAATTCCTGCGTATATCATATTACATGTTAAAACAGGTGCTAAAACATCGATGACCCAACAGCCAGTACAAATTCAAAACAGCATATTTCTCGGAAGATGGTACCTTCCAACTCTTTATCTGTGACAATTTAATTGACAACTTTGGACATTCTTATTGATAGGATGCAATCAATTCATTCTTAAATATTTACAAATTCTCTTTGAATACGCAAATTTACACAGCCGAGCCACAAGAGACAGTCAGTATGAGTGAAAGCCATTCAACTGAAAACTTGCATAGATATGCTATAAATGAACGAGTAAGACAAACATATTATAACTGATATCATAAAATGTAAATTCCCAGGGTATATGATGAATATTATCATGGTAATTGTTACGATATGACGAGGCTTATGAACACAGTCCGATGAGAGATCATTTGCACAATTGCTTACGAATCACGACCGGCAGGTTTTTTTTTTGTTTTTTTTCACTAGGGGCGGTGCGGCAGGTTTTTATTTTCTTTATGAAGAGGAGGGTGCGGCAGGGGGTTTTTTTTGCAGGAAAATAGGGGGTGCGGCAGGCTTTTTTTTTTGTTTTTACGTAGGGGCGGCAGGTACCCTTTTTGTTTTGAGATATATCATACGTCTATGTTTGTGTGGGGAGGGGAGCTCGGCCCTAATAGAGACGAGTGTCTGTGTTTGCGCGTTTGTGTGTCTGGTGAGGGGGGAGAAGGGAGAGAGGGGAAAGAGGGGAAAGAGGGGAAAGGGAGAGCTCGGATCAGAGATGAGTCTCTGTGTGCGTGCATGTGTGTGTGTGTGTGAGTGTGAGAGGTGAGGAGAAGAGGGGAGCTCGGACCTGTCAGAGATAAGTCCCTGTGTGTGCGCGTGAGTGTGTGAAATTGTGAGTCTGCTTGTGGAGAGGGGAGAGAGAGGGGAGAGGAGGGAGAGGGGAGAAAGGGGAGCTCGGGCCTGTCGATTTCTTTACTCGAGATCCATGAACTCACCGAATCTGTTTTCCTTTTTTATTTTTCCTTTCTTTTTCTCTACAAAATCGATAGTGCGGTAGGTTGTTGTTGTTTTTTTTCCTGCGAAGGAGGGTGCCGCAGGTTTTTTTTTTTTTTTTTTGTGGGGAGAATGGGTGGGCAGGCACGTTTTTTTTTTTAAATTAGCAAATAAAAAGGGGGGTGCGGGGGGTCTCAGGCCCATGCGGGCGGGTCTGAGAAACTATTTAATAATTTTATGCAGCTCTACAGTAGATGTGTTCGCTTTAATAAGTGTCAGCTAGTACAATGTAACATCCTACGCTAGCCTCTAGTTATTCAATTCCGGTAGATGAACAAATCTGTCATGAAGTACAGTTGAATAAAAGTGAGACCAGTCTTTTTCAGGCAGGTTTACAATTTTGCTGCAGATGTTAGTTTTAAGGTAGGTTTCTATATCAATATTGTACATGTTCTTCCTTCATTGACACGATACTCTTTACACATTTAGACGTACATGTATGTGTTTTTCAGCTGTAAATCATGTAAGGAGGTAAACCCAGTTAAGTCATTGAAGGGAACATGTATAATGTGCTGCTGCCGGAGAATACTGATGCTTGATGTCATTTCTCTATAGAACACACATGCTTAAGTAGGTAGCTGTTCTATCCGCTGCTATGGAAAATAATACGTCAACGGTTCCTTATAGGAGTAGTACTATGTATTATATCAGTGCACAACCATGATGGAAGTTGTATCCATAATATCAACCATCCTTTAACATCCTTTTTAATACATGCTACCTGCCTACATATGTAAAGCGGAGTCCTACACATTTGCACTTATTATTATTTTCCAAGTGATGTTAAACGACAACAATTGAGTCGAATTTAGGTAAGTTGAAGTGAACAATCAATATCCAAGTGGTTTCAACCAGTTACACCACCTTGTTACTAAAATTGTTTATTAAACTGCTTGAGAATTAAGTGTTGAAAATGCGTATGTAGCATTTGCATCATATTAGCTATTTTCGGTATGAATTGAATGATTTTAATCTGCTAACAAAACTAAATTTATCAAGTACTATGTCAGAGCTCTGCTATTTTGATATGATTGGTGCTTCCATTAATAATACTTGTATTTCGAAACCACACTATTATCAAGTTATGAAAGGCCAAACATTAACTGACAACACAGGATTACAGCTTGGACCTTTTCCCCATGGACATTTCAAATTAATTAATAAATATCAGGATTTTCCATGCATGTACATTTTTTTTAAATTACTGCTAGATTAATTTTAGAACCCACGATATTCTACCTCAATAGGCAAGATTATAATTTCCTAATAATCATAATCATTTGATTGGTGCTCTGCTATACCCTCATTCATTCCTTGATCATCGCTCAGAAATGCTACTCAGTATAATATTATATTTTATTGAAGAAAATAAATCAGTCATTCAAAAATTATATTACTGCGTAAACGGCCGACAGTCAAAGTTACATCATTCGGGAGTGCACGGAAGCCGATCGATATGCCTTGTACAGCACAACATGTAAAGTATAGTATTGGAGGAATTTGTATTTTACTAGGAACGATAACGCTAGCTATTCCCTTCATGTAAGTGAATTATTCTATCTCGCAACCATAATTTTTAGAGTGAATTGTAAGATTGAGCTGACAGAATAATATAATATCGATTCCGGCTTCCCTGTTTTATATTATTTAATCTGTACAAACTATTTAGTATTATTGCAAAGCAGATATGTTTACTCTAGAAAATTATTTCATGGAGCACCGGTGAAACGAACAAACAAACATAATGAAAATCACTTCATGTTGAGGTTAGTCACCCTGAGATAACAAACCCCTTGTACCCATACCTATGATATTGAGTGAATATTTTTTCAATTTTAATGTGATAGTTGGTAATTACGCCGGTTTTTCTATGTTTTTAGGCATTTGGACAGTTTTATAGTCAGACAGGGACATAACTCTAGTTCAAAGTTTCAACAGCCTCACTATAATGGTCTGGCTCGGAGGTCTAGGACAGGGGGGATCAGCTCCATGGCTCCAGCTCGCATGGACAATCTTAAAGAACATAGAATCAATTTCCCTACACTAAAATCAGCGCATATTTCCTCTTCAAAACATCTAACAGTTGAAAATCCTCCCACCACCTCCAAATTACAAACCATTATATCAGCATCTAGTCCAGAAATTCTGCTTAGCTATAACATGCATTCTAGAAAATCAAAGATGATATGTAACAGGAAATTTTGTGTGACAAACTCAGCTTCTATTTACACTCGTTCCACTTGTAACATACCCGGTCTCATGATGTATGGTTGTGAGGGATTGCGCTCGCTGACCTCGTTTAACAGGGAGATACATGGTATTGATATTTCTGATACAGAACTGTGGATTTGTTGCCTCGCCCTACAAGAGATTTGTGTTGGTTAATAGTGTCAACAGATCAATATATCGATTTCGTACAAAATTATGTTTAATTAGAACATTGCGTGTGTGTTTTATTATTTAGGTAAAGTCTGCGTCTTAGCCAAAAACATAAATCAGTGGACCTGGGGGCATCTACGTAGTCGAGAAGTTGTCAAGAGAAGGCATGTTTGTGTTAAAACGTAAGATAAACTAATCCGCAGTTTTGATTTATACCGACTTAACAATATCTGTATTTGATTCTGTTGGTGCTGATTTAAACCAGTAATTAAATGCGAAAAAGATGGTATTATTCACAGTATATGCTCAGGCCTTATAACACTATGTTCAAACTTAACTGTTATGATAATACTTGCATACTAGCGATGACGGAAAGGTGGATTTCATATGAAAAGTGCCATGTTTTAGCGATAAGACTGATTTTAACTTGCATTGTGGTGAAACAATGATGTTATTTATCTCTACAACAATCTTAATTATCATTTAATTTGTATTGATCTCACGACGTCAACGTTAGTTACGTCATTTATTAGGATTGACAAATGAATAGTTGGTATCTTACTTCAATTATGCAGTCAATGTTCTTACATTTATGGGGACCATTATATTCATCATTAAGTCAATAAGGTTGATCAATCTCTGTTGGTGTTGCTATACATCAAAACTACCTCAAACATGAATAGTGATTCTGCATGTGCTAGCCTTAATACCACGCAAGATAATGCCGATATAATCTCGTGATATGCTTCGTCATTCACCGATGCAGTGAACATAGGCCATATAAAGTTGATTCTCAGGCCCCGCCCGCATGGGCCTGAGACTTCCCGCCCTCTCTTTTTATTAGGTGTTTCATGAAAAAACAAACAAACCTGCAGCCCCTAATCTCACAGAAAAAAATTAATACTGCTGCCCCTTTTTAACATTGAAGAAAAAAAGAACAGAAATCGTTTTTTTTTTTTAAAATCCCTGAAACCGACTCTCATGCAAGTTATTCCCCCCAAATATGCCATAAACCCTATAAAATGGGCCAAATTAACCCCCCTCTCTCAAATAAAAGGCAACTGCTGCCTCTACTAGTTCGCGGGCCGCCGCCCACCTAAATTGTTCTTGAAAAAAACCCAAAAAACCTGCCGCTCCCATTTTCACAGAAAAAAAATGCCTGCCGCCCCCTCCTTGGCCAAAAAAGAAATAAACTCAGCATAGAGTTCAAATCGTCCAGTTTCTGAATCCAGCGTTCATACGATATTTGAACCTTTCACCCAGTTAGCTCATTAATGAATTAAGTTTATTTCAGATAGAAATTGGCTACACCAAGACGCCTAGGCTATATCAGGCAGAGTAGCGCAGTCTTGGGCTCAAACCCTGTCCGATCCAGTCTTGTATATACATATTTATATATGCACCTTGTTCTGAGGTGGGCTTCAGGTTCATCAATGACCCCACCAATTATCAAAATTTGAGTAGTGTATTGAACCCGTTGGGACAGAATCCTAACATTGGTCACATCAACTCTGATACTACCCTATATGGGATAATCTGGATTAGGACTGACGAAATAACTCCAGCGAGTCTGTCAGCGAGTATCCAGACTCTTTGTACATACGAATTGGATAGAATTTAAAACATTGACTGTTAAGTTTAAATTAGGTACCAAGAGGGGATAAGATGACTGCTAATTAGCTATTCGTCATGTGACAATTACCGTGTGAGTCAATCAACCGTAACAGCACATCCTGACTTATACTAAAACTGTGATCAGCGTTAAGCGCATCTAAACTACATAGTATGACAAAGAATAAGTATCTCACATTAAAGGTAATGACCTAATTCTAACACCCTAAGTGTATCTGAAACAACAACTGCTTATATATTTTTAAGCAATATCCTGTACTAGCTAATTTACGAGTTAATTCCATATAAGGTGAATCTTTAAGTAAGCTGCTAACAGTAACTTGTGCCTGCGTAAACTCTGAATTTAATCACAGTTAATAATCTAGTCTCTAATAACACATCTAGTGGTATTAATGGTGAGGTAAATATCTTGCACAGCGGCAATTAACCTCACTATTTGTATGTGAACATGCCCTTATTCTATTTGATTGTTGCTATCAAGTTATTCTTGTCATTTGGTACCTTGATTAAATAAGGAGACCCAAATTGTGACCATTTATGAATACACAATTAAGCGGTATATATAAGTTTGAAATAATAAAAGACAATTTCCTTTTCGTAAGTGACTCTAAACTACGTTGCTATATTGTTGATTTTATTCTGTACGTAAAGCAATTCATGCACCCAATAAGTTTCTTTTATAATTGTAGCTTCAGGTTATCATATAAATGTATCACAGATTAATTAAACGG
>JAXGGS010478371.1:0-11430 GCA_035585475.1 Armandia brevis
TTATACACTTGAAGCTTTAAGCTTCAAAAATTAATTAGTGGCTGACTTCATCGCATGCACCCTTATAAAAGTATCATCTCATTATCCTAAATTTTCCCTTGTACATTAGTATTGTAGTATGTGTAGAACATATGCATGAAAATCACCTTACGGCTGAGACAGGGTTGGTTGAGGTGATTCTTGGAGATGTCAGTACCCAACCATACAAGCTCGCAAATACAGGGATGAATTGGCTTTGTGCACTCTCTGAATTGTGAGATTTATGATGTATGCTTTTAGCATCAGGGTAAATGTACAGAATCTTTCTTGCACTTGTATAGACTTTGAATTCGCTGCACTCTTATAACAGGTGGTGGGGTGAAATTCGCATCAGGCCATGAGTCTTACGGTACGCCTATAGCCTCCGTCCACGACGAAGTCTCAGAGAGAGAGCGCTCTGTTGTCCTAGGTTACGGTGATCGTTGGTGGAAGTCAAGTCTGACCAGTGGCTGAGGTCCAGATTAACCAGTGGCTGAGGTCTTAGTTGCTGAGGCCAAGGTGATCTGATTTTAGTTGCTGAGGCCAAGGTTGGCCGAGATGGACACCTAACGTCAACCAAATCCTATTGTACACGGGGCCTTCTGATGGCTTAATTTTGGTTCGGTCGGCTTAAGCGACTCCTGTATCCATTTGGAATCTAAAGCAACATATAAAGATCTTGTATATATTATTTAAACCCATCATCTGTACAGGCAAGTCAGGGTATGTAGATGTGTGTGAACTATAATGACCAAGTACATAAATATTACAATGATCCCTTTTAGAGTATAAATGCAATATTTTCAAACAACATGCAGAAGATTGAAATCTTCATCGTGTGACCAACTTTATTCTACCTTTTAATGCTGTCTTTTCCTCCGTTTCCATATCTCCGGGGATTATCAGAAATTTGGGTTGGTTGCGCACGTTATATTTTGAACCTTAATTTTTATATAATTGTCGTTTCCGTGGATACACTGCTTGTACAGTACTCGATGAAGCCTCATCCCCTCTGCATGGCATCAGGCTTCATAACTGCAGCAAGTAGGCTAGCTACGCATGGACAACTTCCAAAATGTTAATTGATATAACTTATGCATGCTGTCTTCAGTGTGAGATGTGAATAATTTAGATAATTAAGGTGATAAATACGCCCCAGTTGCCATGGAAACAATACTTGTTAATTTCACCTTACGCGACAAAGGTTCAACCCATACTGGGTTAAGCCCTTGTAAAGGGGAACTGATAAGTATGATGTCTAGGCACTGTGTAATAGGATGTAAATCTATATGAAATAGATATTTTTCTTACAGGGAGGGCATTCGACACTCACTCCCCGTATTTCCCGTTACCGGGTCTAAACCCTTTCAGTAGAATTTCAAAATCGATTTGATATTTTACTCTTGATCATGGCCGAATTACTTGGAATATAACAATAGGTTGACTCTCATATTTCGCAAATATTTCGAATACGAGGATTAATATAATATATTCGCACATACCATGCCATTTAACTTGCACTAATCACATCCATATTACACTCGGATTTCATATTTGTATTTTTAGTATTTATTCACTCTAAGCTAGGGTTTTGTGAATTTATAATTGCTTCAAGTCGATGTCGGTGTCGTGTTTGTTATATTATATGTACACACAAAAATCGCCAGGTAAACCCCTTTCCGTTTGACACAGTATTCTAACCAATGACGTTTCGCAGTTTCGACTGCCCTAAACCCGAATACCTATGTTGCTGGAGTTTAATCACAGACTGTAATTGATGCATAAATTATCTGGAGTAAACCAGATATGTGAGAAACCTACACCCTTGACCTCTCATTGTGGTGTTACAAATTCGTCTTATGTTTGTCGCTAATATTATGCATGCAGCATTTGCTTCTAAATGCGTTGAATATTCATCGGAGTTTTATGAATTCGATATTTAAAGTGGAATTATCCACACTGACCCATACTCCTGTTTCAAGTTTCTCTTTGAGATTGTAAATATAATGTATAAGGCTCAAATTCTTACAAAGCGTTGCTAAGAGAAACATGTTTAGGATTGTTATGGGTGCATGATTAAATGGCTTAAAAGGGTTTAGGGTTCGACATATTAACATGGGTTTCAGTACCCAAAGCTACCCTTGCATTTCGTGACTTCATGTTGATGAAGGTTTCGTAAGGGGTTGTCATTATTTTTTCATAAAATGATACGAAAAGCTAGTGTGTTCATTTATTTGAGGGTTTGGTAGACGAGCGTAGAAGCTAACACTTGACGAGTGGCAATTTTGCGTTGATGCGCATGCAGCCCCGCACAGAGCCGTGCCAATTGCAGTGTTTGAAAGCTTTAACCGTTTGCGCAGTTTTATTGCAGAATTTGTTTGATATGTTCACACTATAACATGAAGTTACAGATGACAAGGGTTTTTAAACCTAAGGGGGCTTACTAACAATTATATTTGATATTCTGCTTTGGTGAGCTAGGTCTTATAGCTTCTGGCACTAGTTTTAGTGAACTCTTTCTAAATAGCGGCATCTTTCTGGTGTAGTGGGCTTTCTTGTATCATGTATATTAACCCTTATCCAACCTGGTATATGCACAGTCGTTCTGACGGCTTCACCCATTTTCTGAAAATTACTAGTCTTGATCCTTACATGTAAGGATGGATCAAACAGAAGATTGTGCCCACATATACAGGTCGGGATTTGATTCACACCTTCATATACCCTAAACCCTATTACTGTACACAGCGGGTATGTCTCGAGCATGGTTAATAAGGAGTGTTTACTTGGCAGATAATGAAAGGAAAACAAATATATTTCTGTACTGCTAATTTGCCAGGCCAAAATGATATGCGAGTAATGATATGATTTGTCTGTATAATGTTGACATCATAAGATAATGAAGTCTGTCTCTGAATGGGTTCATATATTCAGCGCGAAATGAAGATTTTTAAACTTACAAGTGGGTATCTTTTAAGGGACACATACACTAACGCTTTAATTTACTTTCTGGCATTTGCTATTTAATAATATATAACATCTACTATACACATGTAGCATATGCCATACCTCGGGAAATATCAATTCGTCCTCAATACAAAAACTTGCTTTTTCTAGCTTAGAACATATATTTACATTCCTTATGTTGAATTGCTGTAGGTATAGAGCGGTGGTGTTAATGAATAAATTTAAATAACATAGTAAGTCTGTGCCATCCATTGTAATAATGTACATACATTTCACTGCTCACTTTAATGCTAGTGTTTAGTTTTGACGTGAATTATTGTATAATTTATGGTAAAAAGAAATAAAGTCATTCATTTTAGCCAAATACATACGTTTTAATGTTATTTCAGTACTTTGTGATATTACGAACATTATCCTTTCATTAGAGAAATCACAACGCAGGACACGTCAGTCTGTTTGATTACAAATTTATACATATATCGATACGATGAAAACAAAAGTGTACAAAGACTGCAGTTGTGAATTTGATATAATAACGCCGATGACAGCTAGGTAAATCGTTTGATTATACAAGTAACAGACGCGTTTTACTTGCGGGAACCTTTGTATTACATTTGGGGTAAAGATTTCTCAATGATTAGTGCTAGGTCATGATACAACCATACAAAGGTTTGTCGCATTCTACATTACCTGATCACTTATGACAAACAAATTTTACATTTCGAGAATTACTGTCCTATCAATTACACCCCCCCATGAACGGACATATATCTTGCGTAATATCAAATATAGTTAAATCAAAATATGCCAGTATGGTAAATGGGAATTAAAGCATGCACTGAAACCATAAATGTATGAGATGAATTACGTATGTATGTGAAATGCATTAAGATGAATCACACTGAAAAATAAAGATTACTTCTAATAATATGATGAACACCGATCGTACTAGTTGGCACACTTTCACTATCTTCCACTACTCCAACTTCCCCGTCCTCTTCCTCCACCTCTATCGCCTCTGAAGCTGCCTCGTCCCCTGGGGGGTCCTCCCCTCCAACCTCCCCGTCCTCTGCCAGGGCCTCCTCCTCCATACTCATCATGTCCATAGCTAGGAGGAGGAGGTCCCTGGCCGTCCCGGTGCCAATTATTATCCTTCCTCTCGTGTCCCGGACCATCGTCCCACGGACGCTTCTGTCCGCCGTACCCACCACGGGAAGACCCACCACGGGAAGAGTAGGATTCACTGTCGTAACCACCAGCTGCACTATCGTGGTTGTTATAGTCTGATTTGAAACTAGAATCGTCCCGTCCGCGCTCTGACGAGTCTCCTTCCCATGCCTTTTTATTTGCGTCACGACTTGAGAAATCGTTACCAAGGTGATCGTAGTTTTCTCCGTACTCGTCACCTCTGCCATATCCATCGTATCCTCCTGGTCCTGGCGGTGGAGGCGGCGGTCCTGGGTATCCTGGTCTGGGGCCTAAATGTAACATATTGTATATCAGATTTTAAGTAGTATCATGCTTTCTATTCTACGTACCGGTAATTATACTGTTTACATGTAAAACGCCTTTTGTTAAGTTTGGCAACATATAGAAAGACACTTCGCACAAAACGATAACAGCATACCGGTACATGTACATAAAACACGTTGCAAAAGGACCGCATATCGCACACATTATACCGATTAGATTTAAACCCTCATACAACTTGCCTTGGTTATAGCCTTGCGGTCTCGGACCTCTCGGGCCGAGAGGAGGTCTAGGGCCTCGGTGACCTCCTGGAGGGGGCGGGCCGCGCATGGGCGGTCTCATCCCCGGACCCCCTGGACCTCGAGGTGGTGGCCCCATGTGATCAGGCGGAGGGCCCCGGTGCGGCGGAGGTCCTGGGAAAGGACCTCTCGGCCCTCCCATTCGCATTGGCTGTCCATGTGGTCCAAATCGGGGACCGCCGGGTGGACCTAAATAAAACATAATTAAGAAGCAAATGAAGGTAACCTGGCAGTTTCTCTGATTTTAAAAAATATGCTGCGGGAATAAACCTTTTCACCAATCACATACCTGGAGGCGGCGGACCTGGGGGCGGACCTTCAGTTGGTCCAGCTGAGTTTTTCGATTCTGAATTTCCACTTGTGCCATTTTGAACGTCTTGGTCTGACCGACTGAGAGGTTGCTTTCCTTCTGACCATGCCTGCGAATATATTAGACGAACTGTGTGTGTAACTGTTCTAAAGAATAAACATAAGGTTGAAAAAAATCAATAAATAGCACTCACCTCTTGGAAATCTTTGGGCACGGGTTTTGCATACGGAATTTTCTTTTTGGGAGCGGCAGACTTGTCGCCGGATAACGACGATTTGTCTAGGCCAGAGCCGATATCCAAGCCGGGGATCGAGCCGTCTCCATTTCCCGCGTCCATCGATATAATCTCTGCGATGATAACAATTAAGCATTACGTTGATTTATCTAGTAACCCGATTGTGTTATAATAACGACATACATACACAATTCGATTTAGTTGAAGACATACCTTTCCCCTTTTTAAGGTGCTCTGGAATGCCATATTCTAGACCCATGCCAGGCAAGGAGACCGTGAAGTCATTATCTGAAATAGAATGTTAAATTAAAATTGACCGTAGCTTATCTCATGGTGAAAGGGCCAGGACAATAAGAAAGTATATTGATTGTCCGATAGACACGCAGTTAAATTACCCACCATACTCCAGCATGTCTTCCGAGGTTCCTGCGGGCATGATGTTCAAATTATACTTGTCCCTCATACGGTCACCTGGTCGATTTCTAGTCCAGAATTTAGTAGTATGGTCATTAGAGCCCGTTACGAGTATGTGCCCCAGAGGATGCCAGGCTAAACTCCACACCATAGTCTCGTGGGCTTCATCGATACTGCCGACCTCTTTCTCATTCCTATATATTATACACTATAACAAGTGAGTACCGGCATAAGACAATTCCACAGTGGTTCAATATATGTCAGCACTTAAACACGAGAATAGAAAACATCACGAAGCGCAGTTCACTTACCCAGCCATCCAAAACATAATGGCGCCATCTGATCCACCACTGGCAAATAACGACTCGTGGATAGGATGCCATGCGACAGCTGTGATAAATCATCATCATTTAAAAGATATTCACCAAATTATGTTAACATCGAAATTCATATCAATTTTGGCTGTTGATCCTGTGACTTACTTGTCGCTTCCTTTTTGTGACCTTTGAACGCTTGTAGCTCCTCTTTGAGATTTCTTATGTCAAAAAGTTTGAGTAAATGATCCCTTGACGCTGTTAGTAACCAATTGCCGTTTCTATTCCACTTGACCTCCATGACAGTGTGCTTGTGAGCATGTCTAATATTATAAACATGACCAATTGATATTTTAATATGATGTACGTACTTATGGCGTTTAAACTGACTTTTTCTGCTAACTACAGGTTCTTTGAGTAAATCGCGTTCTTTGTTTAATACGGCAGTGCACATGATAATATATTGCGGCTATATAATTTGACTCTCGAACTTACATCGTAGCTAAACTATCCCCCATTCTGGGGTCCCATAACTTCAGAGGTTGTTGCGTGTCTTTACTGCCGGACACGATCAATGCTTTCTGTGGATGCCAATCAACACACTTTACGTCAGCACCGTGACCTGTGGAATATATTTTGTTTTAAATAATGTCTACAACTAAACAAAATACCCAAAAGAAACAAATATTGAATAAACAGCCCAATTTTCAGCGTCATTCCAAGTATATGTAACAGGCTTATTATACCCTGATGTAAGTGCCTCAGCAGAAGAACCGCACTATTACTGGTAAATGCTAACCTCACATGCCTTCACAAACATCGTGTGTTCAATAAATTAATAGTGGTGGGATAAACGAAATACTTGGAAGTAAATATGTAGGATAAATTAGACTTGCTAAGGAAAAGTTGTGTTAAATTTTCTGCCCTAAAGGCATCGAGGACTGACATTTTTACTCGCAACCGGCAGCAGCAGCCGATTTTAGGCTCTATACATGCTCCGACAAGTAGTTTTCAAGCGGTGACTACATATTGTATAGAGCAACATTTAAATCGAAGGGAATATTCAACCGCGGACGAAGGGGTACCTATTACAGGTACCAATGTGTACTAGAGAATGTGTCAAGTTTTAACATTACGCATGACTTAATTATTTTCATTCAATTGAACTGCAGTTCAGATGCCAGAAATTGAAGAACGATTGTAGCTGCCATTGACAGTCGACGTTTGGGCATTCTGATGTCAAATATAATGTTTTCCATGGGTTTGGTCTGTCTACACGGTCTACGGTAGTCAGCCGTAGGTTCGCTCTATGAATAAGATGCTGAACTTGTATGTAAAACAAATGGACTATCTAAAAGAAGAGGAGCTATTCTAATATCTATTCTTAAACTACCGGTAAGTCAGGCTTGTGTATTTGCGACGGAGGACATCCAGGTGGAATACTACAAAGGGGAATTGTTACTTTGTGACCAAAGTACGCAAATACTTAAACTAATGACATTTCAAAACAATCGAAAATATTACTCCTATTACCTCTTAAAATTCTCTCTTCGTGGCATCTGAGGAAGTCCCACACGCGAACAGTTCCGTCGTCCGAACAGGATGCGAATTTTTGGTCAGTTGGACAAAAACTATATAAAGAAGACACAAAAACATCTTCTGTTTGCAGTCTTATATTGATAAAATATTAATCATTATCATATGGTACGGTGAATTAAAGTACATTAAACGAATCATATCAGTAAATAATACGAACGACACAACTTGTTTGACACTAGTGCGAGTTATCTTCCAAAAACGAGATACCGGTATAAGTTGAAAATGTGTTTATCAATCAACCTTTAATCACGAGAAAACGTCAAGGGTGAGGAGGCTGCAACGGTGTATTTATTAATTGGCTGTTGCATGGGTGATACGCGGTGAAGGAAATTTGTACGACTGTGAAACTAATTTATTGGGGGATCCCTTTATTGCTGCGTGGATATCATTGGCACTAATAGCGTATATGCATGTATGTTGACAACATGTGTTTAACATCGTAGCCATCATGGGTCAAAGCCTTTATTTGTGATGGGCATGGTTCCTCGCTGGAATATAGGCGGAATTCCTTCGGCTGCACATGCGACTTCATAATAATCATTCGAAAAATTCATGGGGTTTGAAATGTAAAAAGTATTGACAGCGGGTAAACTCTTATATGCTCATAACTTTATTTGAAGAGTTGCCCATTTTGCTGCATACCCCATGTCAACAAAAAATTCAACACTTCACTGAAAGATTCAAGGGCAGTCGAAGAGCTTTATTGAAGTTTTTAAAATGTCACAATCGATGCACCAAACTTCATCTTTATTTGGCAATGAGCAAGTTTTATTTCGTTCAAGGCAATACTAGTCATACGTGGGATCCATTGCTATTCCAATGGTCGATATCTTAATCCCAACTGTTTCGATAGCTTATTTCTTTATTTCAGCATGAAACATTATATTTCACAGTCAGTGTATCATAATCATTGGTCAAAATTGTTGATCACTTTATTGAAATAGTCGAAATTACAAAGGGCTATTTACCGTGAAAATGTCATAAAAAGCATGTTTAAGTATTTATAAACAATAGTTGCTATATCGGTATATGACATAACAATGCAGCCAGCTGCGGAGTAAAGTTCCCAATAAAAAGGGGGGGGGGGGTCATATGTGATAATAAATATGGGTTAATATTAAATAATTTGGCTGCAGATTAGTTTAAAAACTGTGTCAGCTGGCCGGATTGAAAGACTAGACATGTTGCAAGGGTCACTGCATAGCACAGGAATCTAAGTATGACACTTTGCAACATGTTAAAGGTAAATGAATACGCCAGTGTGGCTGATATCATTATCAATGGGAGTAATGAGAATGAGCTCACGCCAGCCAGCCTACTTATACGAATGGCCCACCTTAGCCCACGGATTGGGTCCTTGTGCGCTTGGTACATTTTAACGTTGTTCATATTACTCTGCCAATATTTTATGAAGCCTCCGTGATCAGCAGTCAACATCCACTGGTCGTAGTGTCCCCACACCATAGCTCTTACGGACGAATCGTGTGCCTGAAAAACAGTCATTGCGCTCCTGAAGAAATCACATTCTTTATGTATTCATACATGTACGGACACTTTCCATAGGTGAATGAATGACAACTATGCCTACGAGGTATGCTAAATTTTTGAAAATATACCTGAAGAATTGTTTCAAAATTGAATGTTAGTCCATTCCAGAGCGTGAATTCTCCACTCGATGCACCTGTTATTAATCTGCGGCCTTCAGGCGTCCACTGAAATTGTATTGGGTACATTAGAGTAATTTAATGTTACAAATATTGAGTTAGCAAAATACCGATCCAATTAATAGCAGAATTTTGCAAACAACGCACCCAAAATCTGAAAAAGCCACGGATATATCAAAACAACATTGGGAGGAAGACTAGGCATAAATAATATATGCGAATAGAACTAAAACAAATCAGTGTACTGAAAGTTTCGTGTTTTAAATGATAAGCAACATTGAATACGCTTTAATGAAGGAATGTACTCTTGTCAAAATTCTGGTTATCGTTTAGGAGTGCCAAACAAATTATTAGCAGCACCACAGAAAGAATACCTACGCAAACGCAGAATATAGGGCATCTTATTTTATTAGTTGATGTCCTGACGAATCTGGTAGTGACACAGTTCATGGGGTTGTCCATCAAACTAGGTGGTGGGAGCATGTGGGTACAGTAAAGTGGATCAGTCATGATAGCATGGCGATCTGAGCCACTTCTCTGAAATTTCCTGGCCTGAAAAATTAAACGTTAATAATGTAGCATTCTGCATTTCGTGGGAATATGCATCGACACATTAACCAGAAGGCGAAGAGTCAGCAAAATTATCCACAATTCACCGAAGACTGACCTCAATATGATTAATTATAGACGCATTATAATCAACGGTTCTTCTGAGTATCGCTTTGTTTCGCATACGCTTTCCATCGAATAGATTTCCTTGATTCATACCATCCTTCCCCATGGGTTGCCGGAAATTATACCCAAATGAAGGGCCTCGGGGCCCAGAGGAACGGTACCCTCCAGACTGGCCACCGAAGCGGGGGCCAAATCTAGGTCCATCCATTCTGCCTTCTGGATATAATATATAAAAAGTTAAATTCGATCGATAACGGGTGCGTCATAACAGTTATATCTGTAAACGGTTTCCTTTGCAGTTCATGATTAATATTATTACATATTAATCAAATACGTGTGCTTGACATGGCCTCTGAAAATATCTAATACAATAAGCTATGCATGCAACGCGTTTGATAATACACGGTTCTGAATTTAGAATAGAAAACGCGTTGTAGGAGTATTAAAAAAGGTTTTTCATCGTAACCAATTAACCCTTATTCGAACGTTACAGGTCAACGGAAATCATATTGCAACCCTATATATAAGTGTAGAAGTACCACTGTACTGTTAAAAAACGATTAAAAAAAGTCTTTGAGACTAAGACACACGCATCGCAGCATTGCACACATAAACGAGACACGATTGTGATAGCAGAATAAACTCACATTATTATCGGGAATGGACTATGAATCTGTTGAAGTACATGTCGCTGGACATTTCATAATCTTCGTTGCTGATAAATAAACGTATCCTACTGCAATTTAATTTCAAATTCTATTCAAGCAAATGCGGCTTCAAAGGGTAGCCATCTTTGTATTTTCACCACGAGAGGAAACGAGACCAAACGATAAATTTTCTGACGATACGATAACATTCTCCGCATTGGAGCAAATCGGTCTGTCAGATTTAACCGATGTATCAATATTAGTCCCTAAACTGGTCTCCATTAAATATTTTCGCAAATGATAATTAATTGCCAACAACACATTATAACTGATCAGGTTAGTTTACACAGACTTACAGTTCAGTGTCCAGCAGTTGGGCGTCTCGTAAAACGTATCAATGCACCGTAAAACAAACAACACATTGTGCCCATCAAAGGTGAAATCGCATCACCAGCGTGTTCTGGGAATTATCCACACGATACCGAGAAATTTCGCGCCGCTCTCTGCACATATATGTGCACACCTGCTCGCCAGTTCGATGTAATCAACCTGACAAGAAGCTGTCTCAGTAATTTTGTCCGGGTGTGCATAGCAGCAATCAAGAATCTTTTGCGTTCACTGGTGAGTCTTTTTAAATCATCAAAACCATTTATTTCATATCCTGTGGCAAAATTAAGCGTACGGCAGTAACGCTGAGGGTCCGTTAAATGTGTTTAATCTGTACGAGTATCTAGTATGTCGTATTTCCCCGAAGCCTGAGACATTAATAGGTTTATATGTAATTTTTTTTACATATCACAGTTTTATTGATATGAATT
>JAXGGS010478482.1:0-11428 GCA_035585475.1 Armandia brevis
GCTATTATTGATACCGAGGCGTATGATGGCAGGAAAATGTTGCCTATATCTGAGGAATCCGGGAACGGGGTCTCTAAGAAAGGGGTTGCTAAGCGCGATTACGGAACGACAGTTGGTGGTAAGGGACAACAAGAGAACGAGATCCGGGCGCTGATCATCACCCTTGCCTTAAGCTTGGACTCGATCCTCGAGGGCATCTCTCTCGGACTCCAGGAGACAACCGCCGGGGTGTGGAAGCTGTTCGTCGGCATCATCACCCACGAGGTCGTCCTCGCGTTCGCCATCGGCATACAGGTGATGTCGACAACCGGCAGCAGGAGGCGAGTGGCGCTCACCGCAGCCATCTACTCCATCACCGGGGCTGTCGGGGTGTCCATCGGTACCTCGGTGTATGAAACACAGGGAGAGAGCACTACTATCGGCACCGTGAGCGGTATATTGCAGGCGCTCACCGCCGGCGTGTTCATATTCATCATTTTCTGCGAGATTCTAGAGGAGCATCTCGGGAAAGATGAACCGGTCTGGAAGCTCGGATTTATGTTTCTTGGGTTCGTCGTCATGGCAGCGCTATCAGCTGTGCCGCACGATCACGGTGATGACCATAGTCATGATGTGGGCCATGATCAGGACCATGGTGATGGACACATCCATGAAGAACTCTATGGGGATGAGCACCATGATGAACATGATCTTTAATTACAAGTCTGTTTTAAAATCACCAAATCAGTTGAACAGGAGTTAAGAATAATAAGATTTTCGAATATTCCCGGAGGTTTTGTTACTAGTGCTGTTTAATAGATAAAATGAAGATTTAGTTTTTACTGAGCAGGTTTTGATTACCATAGTCCTTATCAGCTTATCGCTGTACAGCAAATATGAGTTTGTCCGGCCTAATCATTTGGCTCAACGGTCGGACATGTTCAAAATTTTGATTAAGAAGTGCATTTTCAAAATATTGGTGACAGCTTCCTCAAACGATGATATATATTTTATTACAGATATCGATATTGTCGGCTTGAGCCAGTGACATTAATTACCGGAAAGATTCAATAGGCCTAATTTATTCAAAAGTTTTGAGGTAGCATGAGCATACATAAGGTATCTTCTGAGCCCAGACGAGTCGCCAAGCCATCTGATGTAAGATTCCCTCGCAGCCCCAGGGTTAGTGATGAACAGCCTGTCGATATCAAATGTATAACGATAAGCAAGACATTCGTTTATTACTTTGTCACCAAATCCCCAATGATGTTAAGAAGACGTGATACTTCGATTCCTGTTTCAAAATGTCGTAAGCTTCCGTAGCTACGGTGATGTCCTTATTCGTAACATTTGCAAATTCCTCAACGGACTTTATTTCTGAAATATGATAAGAATAATTAAAAAAATAATTCATACATTATTTGCGGTTCTATTAATGCTATTGAAATTATTTAACACTGCATGTATACTATATCTGGAACCAAATGAGGAACAAATAAATATCAAGTGTCTAACCTACAAGTTGACAAGCGAATGTACGTAATTGGGCCCTATCATAAATATCTATGCCCCACATCAGTGATAGTCGATGTCTCGTCCACGCTACCTTTCTAGGAGCTGGCACAATGCGGAAACTCGCATACATCCGGGCGAACGCTACGTATAAATCCTAGTGAACAAGGCGCGCAAATGTGAGTTCATTACTGAGCATGCAAGTTCGGCCTCAGTCTCCAAATCAATATCAAACAGGCATATGGACAGTTTAAACTTGTCAACTTATCGGTACCTACCCTGCAAGAGCTGCTAGCAACACCATGACCAATACGATTCTTAACTATAAATATGATAATTTATATTATTAATGTAGAGGATAGTTAGAAGACATTATTCGTATAAATTAAAATCATTACACATATTTATAGAAGCTGTCGGTACGTCATGTGCAAGCACTGTGAATAGTGCAATGCCAGGTTTAATTGTTACCCTTTTTAGCTAATGCATTCCTACCTATCAAACTCCCTGATTGATTCACGTAAACTGCTAACAAAAACACAATCGTTGAAAGTGAATATATTTTAAACATTGCTGGGTTTGATCAGGAACGATTACATGGCTGTGACATCTGAATATATCTATATCTGTATACGGTAGATACACATATACATATAGCTAAACGCATTGGGGGCCAAAGGTTGAGATAATGATCATGTTGTCAATGCCAATGTGGTCCATTGTTCCGTCATGCATTCTCTTATCCAGGACCGGTCATTATTTACCAATAGGGAGGGCCGGGCAAATGTAGGGAGGGTCATAATCAATTTTTTTTAATGTCATAGGGATTGTCATAATTTATAAATTCTTAAATCAGAATGATAGATATTCTGCGAAAATACGAAGACAAACATTTTATGCTGACACTCAGAGTAGTCGACGCACTCACTCAAATGCCATCCAATGTGGTTTCATGCGTTTAGTATAGACCACAATGTCGGAATATTGTCTTCAGTAACAGAAACATGTGATGTATATGTAAACGCTTCTACATGTGGGGAGAATGTTTTCCTATTCCTTATGAATACAATTTATTTCTATTTTATGAAGTGAACGTACATATCAATGTCTGTATATAATCATGTTTTCAGATACGATATTGTTTCATGTCTGTATATGGCTTGACAATACAGTTGATCTGACAGCGATATCAATCTGCAGATTACTGAAAGCAGGGACATACTTGTAAATGTACCTGCATGTCTTTGTTTATGTTATAAATATCCCCGGTACACTAATCTCCCACTTCCCCAGTGTGTTTGTTTCATCAAAGTCAATCACTTTTAACGCATTAAAACACCTCAACGAAAGCTAACGTTGAATCGAGCATTGACTACGACGTGAAAACATTTATCCAGATTGCGCATGTATATAATATGTATATATCAGGTATATACTTCGTAGGAAACATACGTTTCCATCGCTCTTGATAATAGCAAAGATCTATCTGCAACGCTCTCTACCAGGACAAGGCTCTTCGTGAATTTCAAAACAATATTTTTACTGAATTCAATCATGTAAGCCTGCATCACAACTCTTTAAGAAGAGCTTCTCCGTCAGATTTGCAGAGAAAGGAATTGTGAATGACTTTAATCTTCATTTGCGAATGATCTCTTTTAGCGCGGGGATGTGCGTCACCTAGTTCTCGCTCGTGACCGGCAATTATGATGGAAAATGGCGAGTTTTTTGGGTCGTTGTTACCGTTCCGTTGGTTATATCTAGACTAACTAACAAAAATGTCGTACGATGAATCAAGTAATTAATGGGGGCTGGGCTGTCCAATTCATGATTTCGTGGCTGGTAAACACAATGAATCATTGAGATAAAATACGCCGACATATTTCACTTTTTTAGGCTTATGAATTTAATGGCTTAATATAAGCAACGTTTCAAGTGGTTCTACGGCATATTGGAGGAGACGACTTGTTCATAACGATATAGCTGGCAGTCGCGTTTTCATCCGTTTTACTTCAGCTCAATCTTACATTAACCTGTAACTCAAAGAAGAGCTGGAAACCTATTGCGGGTTAGAATGAGTGAGTTGACCACCAGCGATGTCTGCGAGGATTGCACCACTGCAATACCCGAAGGAGAAGAGCCAGCTTTACCTCCCGGTCTCGCTGAAAACTTCGCCAGGGCTTTGCGTTACCGAGAAATCACCATTATCGTCACCCTGATATTTTATATCCCAATTATCATCTTTGGACTTTTCGGCAACTCAGTCGCCTTTATATTACTCTTGAAACGATCCTTTAACTCGTCCATTTACACCTATTTGACCGTCCTCTCGGTGACCGACACCATTTTCCTACTGACCTCGGTCGTAGGATGGCTCGTGTTCGGTTTCACGGACGGCGCCGTCGATCTACGGTCGATCATCGATTGTAATTTCATCGCGTTTTTCACGTATGTACCTAAGCAGTATTCGTCCTGGCTGCTTGTCGCTGTATCTGTCGAGAGGACCTTGGTTGTCTATTTCCCGACCAAAGCGAAGGACATCTGCAGTGTGAAGAGAGCCAGGCTGGTGGCAGTGTTGCTATTTCTCGTCATCTGTATTATCAACTGGCACTGTTTTGGGGGTTACAACTCCATTCGGTAAGACACTTTTGCTGTGTTCCACTTGCCCTCGATAATATCTTACAAATTGCGTGTTTTATAAATGATTAAATTATAAAGGAATTCGCCGTTGTCATAACCTCTTATCAATTGCACTAATCTTTTAAACATATTCATATTTGATTTACATTATTCTAATAATCTGCTTTGTAGAGTTGCAGTGAGGGAGGAGGTGGATATCTGCCCTGGCAGTACACCCTGGTTACACAGTTATAAGACGGACATACATGGTTGGTTGGACTCTGCCTTTTACTCGTACATACCCACCGTATCTCTGATCATTCTCAATGGCGCCATAATGGTGAGATTTCTGAAAGCAGCAAGCAGTAGCAAAGGTTAGTACAGTAGTTTTTGATAGCTAATTAAATCAACTCAGTTTAACACCGCAAAGAGTGGTATAGATACACGTTTTCCCATGAGCATATGCTTCGATTCATACAACATACATATGGAAATTGATGTGATAAAGTCGTAAAGATATGTTAGTATTTAATACCTACTAACTGTTGCTATTGTTCAAGCACCTAACTACTTGCGGAATGGTATTGTGAACAAATCATTATTATCATCAGTAAACTAATTGTTGTGACATATAATAGTTTAATAGATAGATTCCAAGTAGCATAGTTCGAAGGATTGGTGTGTCGTTAATACTCAAAGCACCCATTAAATTCATACCCGGGCATTCAGAACGTCTGATGAGATCTATCGATGCATAGTTTTTATTAAAGTCAATGTTGAAAACCCCTTAGTTGGTCCGGATGGGAAGGCAGCGGGCGAGATGAAGAATCGAACTATGGCAAAGAACTCACGTAAGATGACGATCATGTGTCTGACGCTGTCCGCAGCTTACCTGGTGATGACGACCCCGCACAGCATCCACAACCTCGTCTTCAGGACCCGCTGGCACCTAGCGTCCACAGACCCGGCCGGCTTCTTTCTCGACTTTCTCATCAGCCAGGTCCTCTCGGTTCTCTACCATCTAAACCACGCTTGCAACTTTGTCTTGTATTGCCTGTCAAATCCGGTGTTCAGGGAGAACTTCATTAATTTGATCAGATGTAGAGTGAAATCAGCAATTCAGGGCACCACAAAAATTGAAGTAAGTAAGACTAAACATTAAGGAAGATATACGAAAGGAATCTGTCATGCATATATATACATATATTTGCTTCGATATTTGATATCTATCATCAAGCTAAATTATGATACAATCTTATGTTAGCATGGGAGTTGTCTCTGTTGATAGTGTGGTCATTGTCAGTCTGTTAAAATCGTGCATAAAGCACAAGATATGTATACGTGTGCATTTATGTATCTGATATTTATAAAATGGTCCTCATAGAATATTACATGTATTTATAGACTCTACATGTATGGCATTATCAAATCATCACACACAAAAGGGCGGCCAATGCCTAATTAAATATGATTACCATCATGATGGTAGTTTTGTCGGGCTACAATATAATGATGTCATTCTCAAATCTAAACAAACTAAAAAAAAAGCACGGTCACTATTGCCTAAACTGTGGCTGTGTGACACCATATCTATTTCTTTACTCCATATAAAGCATTATCTGTCATAAAAAATCCACATCCACATTGCATGTACTAAGTGGACTTGTGAAAGAAGAGTCGTTATTTCAAAGGCAGTTCGCGATTGCGTCTCACACGAAACCCCTGCTACCTGGGCCGTACGTGGTTCTGTGTTGTTTGTTCTTGGTTGCCTCCATTCCGAATATATATATCAACCACTCATCTTACTCGTGTTTGTTCCTAACATGATTGGTAATATGCTGTGTACGAATTTATCATTTAGAAAATAAAAGAAATGTGCATATCTACTATGCTTTAATCTGAGAATTGTAATTGATGTTATCAATTCATGCAAAACCTTCTACTCTAAATCCATGATTATGCCCGAATATAACGATGCGTGCACACCTGGCCCAGGAAAGGGACGGATTCGGGCCAAATGAAATATATTGCACACATTTATGTACATGCATTTATCTCTTACGTGTCAATCAGCTCTGCAAAGTATAATATGTCGTACAATACAATTATTTGTCTGCATTCCGAGATATCCATTGCTCATCAATTAGCAAATTAATATTGGCTGCCTAAGGAATTTCAACCGTCTTATAGAGGACATCTATCGTTTATATGGGCGACCTTTGACCCACGTTATAGAGAACCATAGAAACCCAAAATCAGGGGACACGCTAGACCCGACTTATGGCAAATGTCGCCTTATAATGGATGGCTTTATAACGAATATCTACATTATATATATCATTGCTACCCACAGCAGACCTGAGACCCTCACATCACTGATATGCAACCCGGGCTACAATCGAAGTGATCGTCTTATTAATTATCCAAGGGCCGCGTTATCGTCTTCCCAAGCACCATGTGATGAATGATTTGAGCATATGTTCACTTGTCGTAGCATTTTTGTTTAATTTTCAAGTGAAATAAATTGAAATAACAATTATTTAGCCCGGGTATGGCTGTCATGTGGAAAGTTTACCTTTTAGGATAAAACAATATAATGTAATATGTACATGAACATATGCATTCGGTTTCATGAGTTACGAACCGTAGATTAGATGATGAATATAACGTGACAATGAATTGAGCACATAAGTAGCAATCCTATTCATAAGCACGATAAGGCATACCGTTATCACCAGGCTCAAGTCGTTTTATTGGTAATCATCATATCACATCGATGCACGTATCCAATGAGCCTGATAATACCTGAACTGTGTGAAAGGCACCCATTAACAGGCAGAAGCTTGCCTTATCGCGATTCACAGAAGAGATAGTTTGATGGGTGGAGTTTACGACTTAAATCAACTTCCCCATATTTAGTAGCACTTTACATGTATATGCAGTGTTTATTAATATGTATATACACATGAATGTATGTATCACTAGTTCAAACGATTTTACTGTCTCTTGTACGTTGTGACGCGCGTTTAGTCGTAAATTCCGTTTGACGGACGCCCAGTTAAAGCATATTTATATTACATAAAATGTTCACTGTGCATCTGTAACATTCAATTCAAGGTTTAATGGGACCGATGATAGACTGTGAGGATAGGTCTGCATGTTGTTTCACAATTGTCTGTCGGAAAACTGTGGTACAAAATTAATATACGTGCGTTTCGATCTACACGGATAATTAACTAAATAAAGGGAAACGGATTTCTGTGGCGGTTCCTCGAAAACGGGAGATCATTTATACAAGGAACTATACATTTAGAATGTTACAAATAGTTTGTTAGAAAGCACGGACATAGCGATGGTGAATTGGGTAAAACCTAGACTAAGTCTATTCAGGAGCAAATTCCGTATATTATTCACAATAATTCTTGTTTCCTGTGTGTTCATTTTACAGCATTTTGTGGGATATTCCACAACACCACCGCGAGCTATATCGTCCATATTATTCCGTTCGCTTTCCGCAACTGCTCGTGAGGATCTAGCCAGAAAAACTGTGGGATATTTCTACGAGGATGACTTTAATTCAGGACTGTATAATCCACTGAAAGGCTATATCAATCCTTGTTGGTACGAAAGTATCGACAGTGGTCCGCCTCCTCTACAGAATGCTTACCTAACTCATCTTCTTCCTCATCGGCTAGCGCTGAGACGTCAACTCGATAAAATAAACTCAACGCTCGTGAAAAGGAAGTCGAACGGTTACGTCACACGCATGCGCTGTATACCCGGTTTTTATCTAGCAGGCATCTATAAGGGAGGAACTACAGACCTGTACGGATCGCTTATCCAGCATCCGTTGATACGGCCTGGTTTACTTAAGGAACCATCGTGGCACTACTTAAATGCCGAGAAGAATCGCCGCATAGGTTTTCGTGATTATATAGGTTTATTTGATTCCGTCGCCATGGAGATAGAGGGCAAAGCTAGTAAAGGGAAGGTCAACCCATATTTGACTTTCGATGCGACAACTGGCCTCATCCACATGTACAGATCTTGGAAACAGTTGCTATGGAATTCAAACGCAACCGAACCCCTCTTGTCCATCGCTGACCATCTCAAAGTCATTAATCCACATGCAAAGATTATATTCATGCTACGTCAACCATCCGCCTGGATAGAATCTTGCTATGACTACTACCATAATATCCAGCATAAATATGACAATCTCACGAATGTCGATATACATGATTTTCTTACCAGGGATATCAGTGCCTTTTCCGACTGCTTACACAAAGGCGGAACATTATTAGAATGCATCTACAACAATAATGACGATCTTTGTAGCATACTGAATTCGGTTTATTATGTCCCACTGAAAACGTGGATTGACGCTTTTGGACGGGAACAAGTATTGGTAATCAGGTCGGAGTTATATTATAGTGACAGGCTGTCAGTTATGAAAAGAATATTTAAATTCTTGAATATTCGTAATCCAGGAAAGAAATACTCTTCGTCAATACAAACGATGAAGGTAAGAAATAAAGGTCAGCACAAGTTACGCTTGTTTGGTGAAACAAAGCAACTGGTGGATAGATTTACAAGAGAATGGAATGTTCGACTGGCAGAGTATTTGGAAGATGATGGTTACTTGGACTGGTAAATTGGACTCATGTACGTGAGGTTGAATATGGTATCAAGTTGTGACATTGTACACAAAAATGTTAAGGGATGCAATCACAATAACGTTATTTCGTACCTGACAATATTATTCTACTCGATCAATCTAAACTTTGCTGTGTACAGATATATTACAAATGCTGTTAAAATGTTCTATTATTTAATAAGTGTGATCTTTTTATGGACATCGTACAATGTATTGATACATGTGTAAAATTCGGGCTTTAAATCATAACAGTATACTCAATAAAATAATTACAACTTCCCGTGCCGTTTATTGTAGTACAATATATTTACAATGGTTGTCGGGTCGATCTATTGAGAGCGGAACGGAGCCATCTTTATACCTGGCCCGTGTACAGAAATACACATTATCCTGTTTTTACGGGAATATTTATAAAGCTAATTCATATAGGGTCAATATTCTGAAGTACAATTAACAAACTTACTACTTTTAATTTTTCGCAAATGTATACTGCTACATATTTTCAAGAACACTTTATTCCGAGAGCGAAACTACTTAAACCACTTTCTAGGTAATTGATTACTTGATCGATCCACACAGACAGATATAATACCCCCTTGGTTACTATTTACAAACCTCTGGCCCTGAACCTGTAGAACCGGAACATGTATAACGGCAATCGCCCCGCCGCTCGGAACACGTATACAGGTACAACAGGTGTGCCTCATACCGGCTCACACGCCGCGCGGGGCAAGTAATCCGTTTTTGCGGTTAGAAAGATTAGGATTAAGAGATTAACGTGGGTGATATTCGCCTGGTATCTGATGGTCGTCACAGGTGACACGCCGCTGACCACACACACGGATAACTCACCTGTAAAACGGCCAGGTACGTTGGTGACCACTCACACTTTCCAGGTGAGACATAGCGACTTACCGCGGGATATATCTGGGATTATCACAGTGGTTGTCACGGTTATTATTTGATGAGATCGCGAATTGAGCGGGAGTGTGGCAGTCATGGTCACGCATGATCAACACGATAACATCCGAGAGTGAATGATTATAGGATATTTATATGTTTTTATTAAATATTTACCAGACGCAAGGATCGGATTTTTTTCAGGTATTTGTAACACCTGATAGTAATCGCCGGCAAGGAGGTAACTTACTCACTTCTTCACACGCTTAGCGGACAAACAGCACAACAGCGGCACGTACGTTTTAGTAAATACAAGCTACCAATCTCATATCTTCTACAAGGAACGGATAATTTCATATACCTGAAATCAGTTGTGATTACCGGATTATGGTATATTGTTTCTGCGAACTTGGATTTAAAGGATCGCAGATTAAGTTGGACGTCAGTGTCGCCGTGTGATCAAAGGAAGATTCGGACATTTCAGACTTTTCACAGTGAACCTTAGTTTATGTCACGTTAGAGATTAATTTCTTGTGACGTCATGTCCGATACGGAACGTAATTCCCCGGACCAGAAGGTCATGGACGAGGACTCTGAGATGAGGGCATCGACGCCCCCACTCCCAACGGCTCGCGATCGCAGCCCTTCCCCCACTGCAGCCTCCCCGATGCTGGGCAGGGACGGGGACCTACAGGCCCGCCTTGAGACGGCTGTCGCGTTACTAGGACGGGAGATGGACACCATGAACGCGGTGCATTTTAAGGACTACGGGCGGGTAGACGAGTTCTCCCAGCTGGTGGAGGAGACGACCGGGCTGTGCCGGGACTGGGAGAGTCACGTGGGGGAACTGCACGCGGCCGTCCGGGGTCTCCGGGAGAAGGTCGGGGAGGTGAGGAAAACAGTGGATAACAAACTAGCGTCTGAGGGACTGCTGTCGTGGATAGACGGGAAACAGGCATCTCCGTCAGGTTGGTGCTATATTATTTACCTGCCTACCATAATAAGTACAATGTTGAGTAATTTAGATACAGGTACAAACACCTATTCTATCGAGCTGTTTTCAAACTAAGGTTACGAGCTTTACACAATAATAAATTAGCAAGACTTAAATTACTATGTTAACAAATACCTCACATCTAGGACTAGGGACTATTAATAGTTAATGCTTTAGTCCGGGAAGCATTGCGTAATTATTGATTGGCGGTGTTGATATGGTTAAATTGGCTTTTAATAGGATACAGGCGTCAATACAGCACGTACGTACCGCGGTAAAAGTGCCGAACGCTTCCCGTGCTTGCTTGTTGTTCTATGATACAATTATACAATTGTTAGCAACTCCAATGCCTACAGTTATACATACAGTAACTCACTACGTTGAAAGAGCATTAAAGGTTTTAGAATTTTGTTATTTGGAACCGTTTGTAAGATTTAGCGCACCGAGAACATTAGCGCGACCATATATGATCCCGCAGGCTTCGGTTCCATTCGGCTCCCTGCTAGAGGTTTGCTGAAATGCTGGCGGTTCGATGCGGTTATTGACGTTTAATAACCTGACACTTTTAATAGATTGTGGTGAATGCCTGAGCGTTACTGGCGGAAATGGGAGGTCTATCGCCATAGCGACTGGCTTTGCCACCTGAGGGATTCCATTCATGACTGCCTCGCCACAGAAATTATATCGATGGCAATAAAAACAACTGTAAATAACGAAAGGATCTGTTGTCGATCATCCAACTGGTTCGTCTGAAACTAACAATGGAGCCG
>JAXGGS010478593.1:0-11426 GCA_035585475.1 Armandia brevis
AGGTGATCAGTATTGTTTTTTTCTGTGACATTAGGGGCGGCAGGTTATCTTTGGGTTTTCTTCGCGAAATACTCAATAAAAAGAGGGGGCGGGGGGTCTCAGGCCCATGCAGGCGGGGCCTGAGAAACAACTTATTAATTTTACATGTCCTAATATTCAATATAATATGAACATGTATTGAATTAAATGTTATTGATAACATACCTGAACATGTAGTATAACGTCCCAATCCCTCATCTGTACAACCCACAAGGTAGATGTAACCGGTCTCCTCATTGGACACCACATTGTGGGAATTTCCCACAAGTTCATAATAAGCGTCTGGTTCAGCATGGGTTTCCATAGTATCGCGTCCTCTCAGGCGGGTCAGATCAAATACCTGGAATTTCATTGTAGATGCATCCATGTTATCATAAAATCAGCACTTAGCAAACGGATTTAACTGATGCTAAACCATCATTTAATTGCAGATCATTCTCATGAAATGTAGTGATTGTCAATTCATACAATTCATATTAAGAAACTACTTTGTAACGGATTAAATTATGTTAAAACTTATTTTTAATTATATATCAGAAAATATATAGGTCTGTATAGTAGCTTATATCACTGCATAGAGTAGTTTATATTTTGTTTTCTACAAACCTGCATTCCGTGAAATATATCTTCCGCACCAACGAAGGCAAAGTTACCGATGACCTTTATATCCCTCCAAAAGACGGATGTAGTTCTGAAATGACAAGTTTAGCATATATTATTACGCACAATCCATGTGTCAACTAGATATATAGTTTCTTAAACGTCATATATCAAATGTCAGGGAAATCAGTTATTCTTGAAACGATTAAAATCTTATCTGCTTATTACAATATCTGTATGTAAGTAAATACAAGAATAATTTTTTCATACTGTTCTCATTATTCTGCAATTTGTTATTTATATAATATACCCATGATTCCGATGTCAATCGAAGGTGATGCTGGGCTGATTTCCCTTCGCCATTGGCCCCAATTCCGTTTATAGTATACTCTTTCGTACGGATATGTGTCATGTCCAGATTTAATTCCGGAAATGACACATATATCTCAATGAAAGATTATACGGAATTTCTAATTTCAAAGTAAATTCAACATTTCATAAAAGTTTGTTCAACATCTAATAGGGCCGAGTCGATACAATGTCGGATTTAAACACTTTCTGTCGATTCCCCGGAGTATTCTCTTTTTTTTTGGAGAGAACATTTTTGGTAAGGCGACATCATAATATGTTTGTGGCTTTAAATCATTGAAAAAAGATATAGATGAAAAATGAATGTTCATTCCCATTTTCCACGAACGAATGACTTACCGTGTGTGCATAAACGCTACTGGCACTGGGTGTTCTGGGTCAGTGATTCTCACAAACGAGGTTCCTCCTGTCAAACCCATGATAGCATATTCATCTCCAGTCACAGGGTCGGTCCAGCCCCAAATATCGTTACCACGACGGCTGATCATACAGAATAATAACGTAATACATTGAAATTGTTGTGGTAATTAATTATGAAAATCATACACAACAGCTGAAGTTAATAGACTAGGCTGATACCAAGCTAAATATTTAAAACATTTACCTCTATTCTGCATGATATATATATATATATAGAGAGAGATGTATATATGCATTACTAATCACAATCAATGAATTGTGACGTCATTTGGATGGTTGCTCTTTTTTGTGCCATTGTTTTCTACTATTTGTATTACTCATGGTTAGAATGAAATTACTATCAGACACAAAGCAACTTACTCGGGTTGGGGAGGCAAACCAAGCTGATCAAAGTCGAGGAAGGAGAGTTGATCTATGTGTTTGCACTGCATCTCTCCGGCCATACCTGAATCAAATTTAATAAAGTCATGACAAATCCTATCGAAAAGCACGATCCGTGGCAATGTTTGGATTGAAATTCAAGGTGAAACGCAAAGACGTCGGATTTCGATATTTCAAATCGTTAATGAAAGAAACGATTTTGTATGTTGTAATATCAAATTACCGTATTAAATAACAAATTTATCAAGCACGGTTCTAAATACAGCTGATGAATTCACTTAAAGTGAGTCGAGGTATACTAATAAGTGGCGCTATGTATCAAATGTTAAGGTGTTCTAGAACAAGTATAAAATATCAGAGAGCATATCTTACCGCCGATACATTGATGGCTGCCGGAATAAGCAGGAGATGCCGCCATTGCTGGTCTGCTCCACTCAGCTGCTTTTATCTAAATAAACAGGCAAAAAAACAATAATATCACTTATACTGCAATTATATGGTTGGGTGTATCTTGTAACGTACATGTTTTATTAATTTAGTTTTCTTTGTAGATTTGGGTCGAACGGACTGGTATATTTAGTAAATAATAGATAAGTGTTTATAGCAATACAAAATGGCGTTGTTGGATCTGCGAAATGTGTTTTTCTGGTGCATGCTTAAAAAAAAAATTTGATGTATTCGTTACACGTTGATCATCTGAAAAGCACGGACTTTGTTTCTGATAGAGACTAAGAACCTTACTACTTACCTTCATTGTCCTTGTCATAGCGTCCCGTCCTTTGTCCCAGGCATCGCTCTCTCCGGCAGGGAAGGACCAGGATTGTGGGAGATCAGAGAGAGGACTGACAGCAGAACATCCTCGGTTTATTACACATTTCCCCCAGTCTCCCCAGTCTCCATACTCGCACAGTGACTTACTCTCGTGGACTACTTCCTTCAGCTTGTGCTTGGCTGGCACCGCCCAGGCACCGACCACACACACCAGAACTAACAGGTATTTCTGAAATAATGTATTGAAATAAAATGGTGTGACAATTATTGGTGTACGCATTTATAACACACACATAAGAAGAAACAGGCGTTTTGTAATAAACCATTTAAACCAATTCAATTTTCAATTTTCAATGTCATTGATGTTAAAGGTCGTGTGTTCTTCAGATAAATCATAACAAAGGGTGAACTAGAAAAAATGTTAGGAAATATTTAATACTATGTGCATATTGTACATTAAATCTAATTATATATAATAAATCACCGATGTACAAATATAAGATATGATGAATTATGGAATAAAAAGGTCTTACCATGATTGAGAATCACACGGTTGAAATAATCAGTGTCTCATGTTCGGGTGAGATTTAAATATGTTTCCTTAAACAATAGGCTAAGCTTTTTGAACAGATATAACTATGTGATGACCTGACTCTATGTGGATTAATTATTATTATTTACAATTGCTGACCCACTTTTCTCACACACACTGATGAAACAGTGAAACATGTATGTAATCATCGGAAAGGTCATTAAAATCAAATACTTGAAAAACACTTGAAATGATAAACAAACATACAGATGATGGACGCATACTAACCTATTCATTGTAAGTCGGTAACATCAAAGCTAGTCTGTGCAGTGTTCTTTCTAAACATGGATAATCCAGGCCATTTCTAATGCACTAAACTAAGTAGAATGATTTTATGTCATGACCTAAACATTGAATGACTTACATGTATTTATTAAATCGGGACCACCAATTAATTCGTCGAACGAGAGGAAATTTCCGTACCCAATCTGAGCACATCTTTGTACGAAGGCACGCAAGATCCCCTTTTAGAACATGTGACCCTCCTCCCAAGTAATGTTTTTTCTCATGTCTTAAGTGCATGGCTCTCTCTGATGATTTACCCAAGGTGTCTTGCGACTTATTCATTTCGCAAGAATGAGTCACAAAATTATAATGCCGCACAAAAGAGGTCATTCAGTAAAAACGCTCGCATTGTTCTCTTGTATGATCAGAACCATGGTAATTGGATGATTGGAAGGAATTTAAGAACTGTCCGAGAACAAATTAGAATCGAACTGTTTTTATAAAATTGACAGGCAGCACAGAACTGCATGCTTATTTTAGTGCCTGAGGGTAGTTATTTTTGTCTCATGTTAAAATCCTTCAAATTATTTTCAAAGCCATATAATTCTGTAGTGATTTATAGTCGATGTAGTTGCTTTAAGCTTTCATATCACTGAATTCGACCAGTATGCCTCTTTTTTATAATATAATTTTGTATTATTTCTGTCACAAAAGGTCCATGTCACCATGGATATATTTCAAAATCGTGATTGACCCCCAGATAATACTCACTCAAATAGGTTGATAGCCGATAGAAATAATTAATAATCTCATTAAATAAATGTATTGAAGTTTATTAACCAAAACAAGGTTTTTGTATTTCATGTAATAATAACAGCTTCTGACTGATCACAAAATTACATTTTATGGCTAACTTATACTAATCGCATGTCGCTTTGCACATCCTGCTCTCAAACAGAGGACATTCAGCATCCGGGGCAGCCGAGGTCAGTGACCTCTGTCTGGTCTGTGTGGCCTGGACACTCGGGTTCACAATTTCATTCTCCATGGCGAAGTAGTTTGGTCTCACCACAAATAATCCGTAATCAATGGAGCTAATGACAACAGTTCCTATAAATAAAACACACATTTCTATATATACGCTGATAAGATTTCGATTGTTTATTGCTTGAGGGAAAAAATGTAGGGGCTCATCATGAACTAAAACTGTTTTGTTGATTAACTAATATATACAATATTCCATAAGACATTGTCATAATGATGTAAATGTATCGCACTCACCTGACTTGAAGTAAGGGAACACACTCCATGCTCCGTTGAAGTTAGCGGTAGTCCTGTCAGGTCTGATGTCAAAGTGGGCCACCTCCCTCAGGTCCCAGTTCTCCTGGTCAATGAACATAACTCTCAATCCTGCAATTAAAAGTGCATTCACCTAAAACCAAATCCTCTATTTCACATTGCAGGGACAATACTCAACTATATGTCTTATATGAACATACATGTGCAGGGCTCACAAACCTTAATCATTAATATAACTAAATGATGTGCAATCTTATTTTTAATTGATCCTTCTTGAAAATGATTTAATGTGTTTAACGATGTGATGCATGTGACATTCCATTAGCATGTAAGAGCAGAAGAACAATGTCAAACATTTGCCCCATGTATTAATACAATATATATTTAGAAGTAAGTAACCTGATCTTGGCCTGATACATCAATAATGGCATGACTCTTATTTTGTCTTACATCAGAATAATTACACGACTCATAGTTGGCCTGATTATGAATAATTACACGACTCACAGCTGGACTGATATATGAATAATTACCTTACTACTAGTTGGCCTGATATATGAATAATTGCCTGACCCTTAGTTGGCCTGATATATGAATAATTACCTGACTCGTAGTTGGCCTGGTAGGTGAATCTTCCCCTCACATACTGGTTGTGATCAATGGAGGTGTGGGGGTGGTAGAAAGTTCTCACCAAGACAGGGTTCTTCAGGTTGTGGATGTCCCAGATGTATGTCTTGGTCAATCTGAAGTACCAAATTATATATGATGATGACAAGTTTAATGGGTGTAAATCATACTAGTAAATACACATGTCTATTTAAATTACAATCAAGCTTGATAGATATTATAGTAAACAGCTGGTAATTTTATTATCCTGGATTATTTGACTAAGGGTTACACACATCCTGCTTTTCATCATTTGAATTTGAGTTTCTTTAGTGATGAATCACAAATATCATTTGCAAAACCTAAATTATGTGTTCATCAATTATTGACCCTATATCCTACATGATTAAAGTATTGATAATACATACGTCTCAGGACCTCTCTGTTCATCTAACTCATCATCCAGCAGAACCATTGCCATGTCCTCAGTCAGCCATCCCTAGTAACAGTTAATAGTGCTTCAGATTAGTAATTTGTCTTTTTGGAAGATACGTTTTCACTAGACAGCACTTTATCACAATTATTTCATGCATTATCAAATTGTCACCGTCTTGTAGAATGATCTGACAAGACACCTATTTGCGGTGTCCACTACAATAATTTTTTCATCTTTTATTATGCATTTGACATTTGACATTTAATATCAGGCCAATTTACAATTTCATCTCCCAAGTGCGTACTGTGTTTAGAGCTTTAAGGATAAGCACTACATTCACAATAATAGTAATATTATAAGGATGAGGTGTACCTGATGGGAATATTGAACTCCGTGGTATTCTCTCTTGGAGATCATCTTCATGTTGCTCTTATCAGTAACATCAACAATGGTCAGAGAATCCTCGTTGTAGGCGAAGCAAACCTCCTTTCCATAATATCTAGAGTGAAATTGATAGAGAAAACATGTTTGTCTAATTATCGTATTGTTCACCTAATATGCAGGCACTGGTTCAAACAATATTACAAATGCATACTATTGGGACCCTCATCTATTTACAAATACCTTGCACTACGCCCCATTGATATAAAGCATGTTTATATATAAAAAAAGGATCTTACAGTCAAATGAGAAAGATAATTGATACTCATTTATATATTCTTAATATTTCACTATGTGAATATTGTTCACAACACAAAGCATTGTAGTAACACTATATTTAATGTACTCAGTTTACAGGATATTCTTGGTCGTACTAAAGAACACGCCCCATTTGGTAAGACTAATAATGTAATTGAAACTATGATTACCTAGCATCAGGCCCCCTGTATATACCACATGTATATATAATTACCTAGCATCAGGCCCCCTGTATATAACGCACTGAGCATCATGAGTGTAACCATCAGCACTATAGCATCCAGCAAATCTAGGGTTCATAGGGTCACTCACGTCAATGGCATGGAGCCCTCCTGGATAAGCAAATGTAAAAGTGTAATTAAGGAGAACAAAGCTACGTTAATGGTGTTGTCGTATCCGAAATTTTAAAAATTACTGTATTTGATTTGTTTTGTATACAAATTCCTTACGTATTGTGATATCTAATATAACATACCTGCACATGTATAGTAATACCTGATCTGACATACCTGAGCATGGAGTATAGCGTCCTGCTCCACTGGATGTACAACCCACAAGGTAGATGTAACCGGTCTCCTCATTGGACACCACATTGTGTGAGTTACCAATGAGGTCATAATGAGCATCTGGTTCAGCATGGGTTTCCAGGGTATCACGTCCTCTCAGGCGCGTCAGATCAAAGATCTGAATTGTCGATGAACATTTGTTCAAAAATAAACTGATTCTAAAACAACATATGATAACAAAGTAACTTCATAGTAATCGGCAGAAATATATAGTTTTAGGTTTTCTAGCAGAGGTTTGATTCAAATAGTGGTATTATAGATTCCGCCCTTTTTATAGCAACGTCACCAAAGTGTCATTTTGGGGTTTTCGTTATATGGAAGTGTAATTTTAGTTGTGTAACTGGTTGTCTAAATACTAGTGTAAATAATTGTTTATATGGTTGTTAAAAGTCAGTTAGATATACTCATATGGTCGATTTGATTTGAGCTATGATAGGAATCAGCCTATCACAAAGTGGCATTTCGATAATTTCCAGTTGGGTAGTTAACATACCTCAGTACACAGTACCAACCAATATTTGAAGATTCCTTATGAAGTCTTTTATATGTTTATTTATACTCGCTGTTGTTACCCGCTCTGCGTGTTTTAAAGGTATTTTTTAATAAAGGAAAAATTAGTTGCCAGTGTTGTGTCGCCAGTAACCCTGTCCCTAATTACATTTTGCCATTTCCCACGGTTCCTATTCTCTTTTAACACAGACATGGATCGTTTTCGGGAGTCTGGGAAACGAAAAATGTCTCTAAAAAAGTATAGTCGCGAAATTAGGGTAAATTCACCTTTCTAAAAGTTTGCCGCAGTTTTAAATGTGCCGACTGTGTACATTTCTGCTAATAAACGGATTCTGCCGACTCAGAATCCGCCGATTCGCCCCAGAACTCCCGAAATCGGGTCCCAAACTTTTCGCTTAGCGAAATTTTATATGGATATTTGCTAATATGGAAGTAGGTATAGCAGCATGTAAGTTACCTGCATTCCATGATCTCTGGCTTCAGAACCGATGTAGGCGAAGTTACCGATCACCTTGATATCTCTCCATGTGGTGGCTGTAGTTCTGAAATGACAAGTTTTCCCATAAAACCTTGCGCAAAACTTTGCGTTAACGTGTTGCTAGTTACAGTGCATTAATAATCTCAATCATATAATTGGATAATCGGTTGCAATGATGTGGGTTTTTTGTTGTAACATTGAAAGGTGAAACAGACAATACTTTAAGCACCATCATATATTTTTGGTCATGATTAGAGTAATAAAAAGTTTCATGTATTATTGGCCCTCCCTTAATCGTTAGACATAAACGTCGAAAATGCACAAATGTTGGTCAAACTATTACCCAGTTACAATGACACAATTTGTCCGGCAACTAGAAGCTTTGGTGACCTTGTCATGTGTACTTACTGTGTGTACATGAACGCTACTGGAACCGGGTTTTCTGGGTCAGTGATTCTCACAAAAGAAGTTCCGCCAGTCAAACCGATGATGGCGTATTCATCTCCTGTTACAGGGTCAGTCCAGCCCCAGATGTCATTACCACGACGACTGATCATTAGGAAAGTAAAATAATGTTCAAGATGCATCTTGTTGGTATTAAATATGAAATATGAAATATGAGATACAGATAGAGTATAATATTGAAGGAGTTAATCGGCGTTCAAATTGCTGTATAAACATAGCTACTTATCAATTACTGTGAATCCGTAAAATAGTTCTGCTTTGTTTTAGACTTATTTTCTGCTATTTGCATTTAAAAGTGGAATATTTATGTGATTAGGACGAAACATGAAATCTTACTTGGTGTGTCCGGGTTGGGAAGGCAAGCCAAGCTGATCAAAGTCGAGGAAGGAGAGTTGATCTATGTGTTTGCACTGCATTTCTCCGGCCATACCTGAAAATAAGCGTACTATCCTTAACATAATTTTTAACTTACGATGGATTTCAAAATTGATCACTTAATCAAATTATCATGTATGGCGATTTTTTTAACTTTCGATAAGTTGCCGCCAAATTCATCAGGTACATTACTATCTACTAAAGTCGCTTAAAGCTTGCATCGCTTGGTGAATGTGTATAAACCTGCCTTAAGCGAGGCATAATAAACTATTGACACCGTCTATTCAGAACAAGATGTCTTGTATCAGAGGGCAAGTTGTTCTTAAACAAGTATAAAAATAAATCAGCCTTTCTTACCGCCGATACATTGATGGCTGCCGGAATAAGCAGCAGAAGCCGCCATTGCTGGTCTGCTCCACTCAGCTGCTTTTATCTAAATAAACAGGAAATAAACCAGTACTATCACATGATTTGCAGTTTCAAACTCATCTCAATATACACATTTATAATTGATGTAGTTGTATTTGTAGTTTTGGGTCGGGTGGACCCCTTTATCTATAAAGACATGCAGACCGATATTGATGGAAAGATTTGTACTTTTGGAGCCGCGAAATGGGGCATTGTTTTATGCAAACGAATAAACCACGTATCGCTTACCTTCATTGTCCTTGTCATAGCGTCCCGTCCCTTGTCCCAGGCCTCGCTCTCTCCGGCAGGGAAGGACCAGGATTGTGGGAGATCAGAGAGAGGACTGACAGCAGAACACCCTCGGTTTATTACACATTTCCCCCAGTCTCCCCAGTCTCCATACTCGCACAGTTCCTGCTTCTCGTGGACTACTTCCTTCAGCTTGTGCTTGGCTGGTACCGCCCAGGCACCGACCACACACACCAAAACTAACACGTATTTCTGAAATTGTATATTGAAATAAAATGATTTGACAGGTATTTGGGTATATATGAATATATAAGACGAAACAGACGGTTCGGTAATAAACTATATCACCCAATCAACTTTTCATATCCCGGAGCGAAGAACATTATTTGTCGTATGATATTAAAATGACAGAGCGTGAAATATGAAACTAGGACAAATGCCAGAATATATCTAATAGCATGTGCATATTACAAGCTATTATAAATTATCGATAATCTATCACATATTTACCATGATCGAATATCCAAAATCATATAATAAATGTTATCTTACCATTGTGATTCACACAGTTGAAATAACTTGTCTTATGTACGGTTAGATTTATATATTTTCCTTCAACAATAGCTTCTTAAACAGGTGTAACTTTCTAATGTAGGTCATTAAAAACAAATACTCGAGAACACTAGAAACAAATTATAAACATCGGCTACAGAGGTTTTGTCGATGCATACTAACCTATTCATTGTAAGTCGGTGACATCAGAGCCAGTGTGTGCAGTGTTCTTTGTACTGAAGGATAATTCAGGCAATAGCTCATGCACTAATAAACTATGTAGAATGATTTTATGTCATGACCTAAACATTGAATGACTTATTTATATAAATAGGGCATGGACCATCCTTAATTCGTGGGCCGAAAGGGAATTGTTGCACATAAACCGGAGCATTTCAATACCGGTCTAAATTAAGACACACTTTTTCTTCAATAACATTTGTCCCTCCTCTCGAGTAAGAAAAAATGGAAAACATTCCTCTAAGACATGAGACTGCAGGATTATCTAATGAGGCGTGACCAGCGAAGTACCTGTGGCTATGTCCTAATTGTCACACAGAGAAAGTAATTAGATGCCAGTGATTAAGCTCTAAGCGTTGGCCACGGCCAAGTATAAAAGAACCTAGGAAATACTCTTATCCTGTGTCCATCATTGTAAATTGTACATAGAAATAAAATAGATAGTAAAATACATGATGAGTGTTATGTTTATGATTGAATGGCGAGATTCTACATGTACACATGTATTACACAGGTATCCATGTCCTGTTATATGGATTAAATCATTCTTCGGGAACATAGCTGTCAGTATATCACTTACTCCATTAAATGTAAGGCTCAAGTAATCTAATCACGTCGCTTGCTAAATTCAAACTCACCGGATGTGTTGAGGGAGAGCTTAGATTTCTCATTCTGTCAGTGATAACAGATAACACGAATTTATTGCCCAGGTAAGTATTTTGTATATCCAGACGCATATGTATGTAGAGACTAGGTACATATCAGCTTAATATATCAGTCAAAGAAAAAACGCGTTGAGTAATTTAATATTTAGGTTGGTCATTGTCAAGTGATACCCGTTTTGCTACATTAATATACGACTCCGCGCAGGAATGGGGGTAACTTATAGCGCCAATACTTATGTCTAACTGCAAAATAGTATACGGACCCTAAACGGGTTTTTTTGTCACATGACACAGGGAAGTGTGATGATTGACCAAAGGACGTAGCCCAATGGAAGCCAACGAGACATGTGATTATATGCTATAATTTAGATTAAGTCATTCACCCTTGCAGTTTACGTTAGGATATACACATTGTCAGGCAAATTGTTTCCTGTTCTTTGTCGGCCCTCACACATTCTACTTTCACAAGACAATAATTACT
>JAXGGS010478816.1:0-11425 GCA_035585475.1 Armandia brevis
ATATAATTACCCTGGTACTCGATGCCTGTCAGAGGTCTCCGGTCATAAAGGTGTCCAAAACACACCGATATATATGTACTGGAAAATATAAATTATTCGCGTAAAATATTCGGTAACTTTTCAGTTGGATAATATTTGTAACTTGCAGGAAATAAACCGGCCGAGCCGTCCACTATAAACGGGCAAGGGTCAAATGATGACTGGATTGCCCCACCACCTACAGAAGAGGCAAATACACCCGAAAACAACGACAAAAACGGCAGCGTCAACGTAAACATGGAAAACAACGACGCTAAACTGCCAACTTACGACGATGCCGTCAAAAATGGCAAAAACGATCAAACTATGGCATTTGAAAACCCGGCTTATTACGAGGATCCTAAACCAGAAACGTCTGCCAAGGCAGATACAGCTAAGGACGACGAAACCGAGAAAGATAAGAAGAAAGAAAACGTGGAACAGGTCTCCTTGGCACAGTTGGTACGAGTAATTTGTCGATTGAAATTGACGCTTACTGCATCATCATCATATTAGAATTAGCGCTTTATCATGTCACGGGCGGCATTAATATTATAAAGAATAATTATTCTCAGTGGTAAAATAACTGGGTAGGAGCAGGGCATATGCCATCGGGGGCTCCTCACGTACAATCTGAAGTCTTGCCACCTTGCAATGCCTCCTTCATACGATACTGATTACCACGTATCCTCACAGCTCACTTATTCTAGAACATTACCGGTACATATCATATCATACCATGGTTTGCTTGTGTTTCTGTTTTTAGTTCCGGTACGCGGATTGCTTGGACATGTTCCTGATGATTACGGGGACGATATGTGCTTGCGGACACGGGGCTGCCTTACCAGCCCTGATGATAGTGTTTGGAGATATGACTGACTCTCTCGTGGCAACAGGAGCCGGCAAGTAAGTTGACGTGATACACACATGTACAATCCTCAAAATCTACTCATCTATCAGACATTTCGTTCCAGGCTCTGTTTTATTTTAGAGTTTTAATATTTACACTTACCTCAGAATTTAGACCGATTCCACACTTGTCGTGAGGCACATGCAAACAGTTAGTATATTTGAAAAACATTAACACTAATCATTTTTGTACTTTCAACGTAGTGCTACTGTAGAAACGCTGGATATCATGCTGGGTCAAATGAGCACGTTTGCCATTTACTACATCAGTAAGGATCCAAATAGTTCTTTGTCGGCTTTTCATTAGATCATTTAAGTTAATTAAGGCAGAGTAATCGGGAACCATATACCTCCTTTGGCTTGTAGTTATCGCATGTGGTGTACTCGTGCTTGGGTACGGTCAGGTCACCTTCTGGCTGCTTACCTCCTATCGTCAGACGTTCAAGATCCGGAACGAATTATTTAAAGGTATCCTCAGACAGGATATAGGATGGTTTGATACACACGAGCCCGGCGAACTCAATACCAGACTTTCTGAGTAAGTATACATTGTACTTGGGAACATGATAGATCATTCTGGAAAATATATTGTACATTGAATTATCAGATTACATCTCTTAAACTAGGACTGTCTGTGAATTCATATGATGTGTGTGTTTGTGCTCTTTTGCAGTGATGTAAACAAAATTCAGGAAGGAATTGGAGATAAAATCGGGAACTTTTTCCAGTGGTTTGCTACTTTCCTGGCCGGTATTATCATAGGTTTTGTGTACGGATGGAAATTGAGTTTAGTCATTTTAGCAGTCGGTCCACTATTGGCGTTATGCGGGGGTCTCTTCGGAAGGGTAAATAAAAGGCGTTTCTTACAGATGCTTCCTTTTTCTCGCTTATTTCACTGATAAAATGATTTATGTTTATGTTTAGTTAACGACCATGTTTACGAGTAAGGAACTCGCTGCCTATGCTAAGGCAGGAGCAGTCGCAGAAGAAGTTCTCGTCGGTATTCGCACCGTATTTGCTTTCAGCGGTCAAGAGAAAGAAGTAAAGAGGTAAACTTTAAAACGAAATGTATGACTTAAATAAAGAGAATTTTCAAAGGCTTTCTTTAAAGCTGATTTAAAAGTGGTTAGAAGTTGTCAACTCGTGACCTAATTCCCTGTGTTACTCATTATAGGTACACCGACAATCTCAGTGAAGCCAAAGACTTTGGCATAAAGAAAGGCGCTGTCGGTGGCGGTGCTATGGGAGCCGTTTTTTTCATTATCTTCTGCACTTATGCTCTTGCCTTCTGGTATGGATGCAAACTCACTCGCGATGAGCCAGAGAACTACACAGCCGGCGTAATGCTTATTGTAAGTACAATGTACATCACTTCTACTGCTGCCTTAAGTCGTTATCACCGTTAAATTATCTCTAGTATTTCAACAGATCAGTAATCTACCTCACAGACTTTTGAGTATTCCTAGTGCGTGTGTTAATGCGTTGACTCGTTCGACAGGTTTTCTTCTCCGTACTGATCGGTGCTTTTGCCATCGGTAACGCCGGGCCGAACGTACAGAACGTGGCCACAGCTCGAGGTGCCGCCCACACTGTGTGGCACCTTATCGACAGGGTGAGTCCATTTATCAAATGTTGCATCGTCTGATAACCCTCATCGGTCACCTGTGTGGAATATAGAATGACCTTGTGTTTTTGTAGGTTCCACTTATTGACAGCAGTAGCACTGAAGGGCTAAAACCAGACACTTGTAAGGGTAACGTGGAATTCACCAATGTCCAGTTTAAGTATCCGTCCAGGCCTGATGTACCAGTAAGTACTAGCACTACCCGCTTAAATCAGTACACATATAATGGGACGTTTAGAAAACTCCACTCTGGATTTGAAATGCAAATATTTGCATTGCCATATTAGGTGTTGAACGACCTGACCGTGAAGATAGATGTGGGGCAGACAGTGGCGTTTGTAGGCTCCAGCGGATGCGGTAAAAGTACATGTGTCCAGCTTCTCCAGCGCTTTTATGACACTCTCGGTGGCGTCATTAAGGTGGACGGCAACGATCTGCAGTCCCTTAACGTCGGATGGCTGAGGGCTAACATCGGAGTTGTCAGTCAGGAGCCTGTCCTGTTCGCCACCACCATAGAGGAGAACATTCGCTACGGACGCATGGGTGTCACAGATGAAGAAATCAAACAAGCGTGCAGAGAGGCTAATGCTTATGATTTCATAGACAACTTACCAAAGGTTAGATGTCATTTCTATTAACATCAACAAATTTCGTTTCGACGTAGGATGATTGGCGGTGGCATTCAATTACATCTGTTACAATGGTTTCCTAAATGATAAATCGTTGTTTTAGAAATGGCTGACTCAAGTAGGAGAGAGAGGCGCTCAACTCAGCGGAGGACAGAAACAAAGAATCGCCATCGCCAGAGCTTTAGTACGCAACCCAAAGATTCTCCTCCTGGACGAAGCTACGTCTGCCCTAGATTTTGAGAGTGAAGCCACAGTACAAGCTGCTCTAGACAAGGTAATCTATAGCATACTCGACTGTTTGCTGAACTGATATCGCTGAGACACATCTGTTGTTCACAACCTTGTAATAATAATATGCTGTCGTGTCGTAGGCTCGATCGGGCAGGACAACTTTGGTGGTCGCGCATCGTCTGTCAACCATTAAGACAGCAGACATCATTGTTGGACTGAAGGATGGGATGGTGGCAGAGCAAGGTACTCACGATCAACTCATGGCGCAGAAAGGAATATACTTCACTCTCTGCACGAACCAGGTGATTATATCCACTTATTTACAAGAAGTTTGCCGCAAATTATTTGCTTACGTCACCCTAACTTTTAAAATGTTATCAGTTGATGTCAATTCATGTTCTCAACTGACTGGAATTCTCCAAAAACCTCGTTAATTTTATCAGTTGATGTTGTTAGAAAGACGCTAAAGTTAGTTCCTATTTGCTTTCGTTTTAGACTCAAATAGAGGACGATGCGGAGGAAATGTTCGCTGATGGTATGTTTACCGAAATTCATTCTTTATAGTAATAAAACATATCCATACGTTGTAGATCTAAATGCCGGTAATACCTAACATCTCTGTCGTACATGAATATGAATCCATACTTTCCATTTAATTAGTGCTTCAGACAAAGTAATACATTATCTTTTTTTGTCAAATATCTCGAACTTCATGAACAATTTCAGAACCTAAGAAAAAAGGCCCTGGTGGTATGTGTTTGTGTGTGCCTTTACGTCAGTTTCACTTATTGCGTCGTCCCGCAATTTTTACAATTACCGAGCCTTACCATGCTAGCTTGTTGATATCTACATAGTCACGTTGATTGTCTCGTGTATTCATCGCCCAAGTCCGAGCCGTTCAAAATTTGATTTTTGCTGTGTAATCGATTAATCCTGTGATACGACCAATTTACTTCTTAAAAGGCGCCATATATATATATATCAGGAATTGAAAAAATAAATTAGAACATTTACGTTTGTACAAGTTTATATTAAGAACACTGTACCTATATTTGTACCTTTTTATATTGTAATATGTATGCTTGCACGGGATGTATATATGTATCGCCGTAGCCATGCCATATATAGTATGATATCGTCTACTTTGTATGTCGTAAGTAGATCTTTGATACAGTAAGATAGAACATGCAATCAAATTCAACAACGCCTAGAAGATGTACATACAGTTTGTAAAAGAACAATGCGTACATGTGCAGGGCTTACTTATGTTGTCAGTGATTGCTCGACAAGTTCAGTGTTTTATAGTCAATAGCAGAGATTGTGTGATCAGCATTTTGATAGGATATTTTTTTTAATTCACCGGCTAATTCTAGTATTTTCCATTCTGAATTCTACAGTTTGTTTCACCAATTCATATACAAATATACTGTTCAAATTCCGTGCACACTGAAATTTTCTTAAAATAATGTTTGAACTGCCATAATCAAGATCAATTGATCTAGTTAGCACTCGACTAATATCTATACTTCTTAGTTACCATACGTATGCGTGTGAAAGCAAGATGGTTTAGCATGCGACTTTAATAATGTAATTTTTTAATTTTCTCAGCAACCAACTCCGGAGATGTTGAATTGGAGAGAAAAGGCAGCGCGAGAAGAAGTCACACCAAGTTACAGAGAGGAATGTCCTCAGTGTCGGCTGCCTCAGCTTCAGAAGCTACGCCAATAGACGATGTACGTTTCCTATTATTAATATATTTTAGCGATCGATTAGTCTTCAACTTTCCAATGCGTATGTGCTTGTACATGTATAATTAAATACGAAAAAGTGGATTTAGTGCCAGAGCTCCGTGCTTCTGACCTCTCCATCTCGGCTACCGCTCCTAAATTGAATATTAAAGGAACGCATTTGTCACTAATGCAGGACTCCACGTGCCTGTACATGTACATGTATATATATTCAATCTTAATGTGAGATAAAGAATACCTCTCTTATTTAGCCCCTGTCCTTTGATTTAGGGCATGACTACTACGGCCAATTTAATTCTCTGCAAAACATCTTCTTTGAAATAGGCGCTCTTGTTATATCTATAAAAACATGTATCTGTTTATAATATACATAACTGGAATACTGTTACATTGTAAATTGTTCAGACTCTCGATCCGTTCTCTATTCTAACTCTAATCAATTTATTTCACTTTATTGCTTCGATATAGGAGGAAGTAAGTAAACTTAATTGTGCACACAACGATACACATGGCCTTTTCAAAGTAAATTTAGCATGTTTGATATTCGAGGAAGACAGGCCAGTTGTATGGTAAAACACAAACAAACATACCATACCCTTTTAATATTGATATTTCGAATGCTGTACCACATACCGGTACTCGGTTGGTGGTTAAACATTCTTCATGTGGATCTTACTCCCATAATTATGATTTGTTTTTACACCTTTGCAATGTGTCCCTCCTCCATCTAGTATCCCACTTAATGTTAGAAACCTTCTTCAATCTCCACTCATTTTAATCAATAATTGCATGAAGCGTGTGTACATATAAACTATGTATTTACAATGTTTTAAAACGACCGTATGTTCAAGTAACTTTTTCAAATCTGTACGACCATGCAGACAGCAACATTCGTCTGTATTGGTGTGTCGTTGCAGTGTATTTCAGATTAAACTTGTCATGAATTCATGAATATGATACCGACACTTCGTTAACTTAGAGTGGTCACTTGTATGATAAAGTCAAGTAGTCGGGGCATCCATAATGGATATTCTTGCTCATGCGAAATTTGTACGACATAAACTACATGTAAGTGTTATTCTAATTGTCATGCTCAGGAGGAAGAGGTATGTTTCGGAGCACCAGATTGATTGCATATAAGCGGTTTAGACCTTTTTTTATGACTACGTCTTAAATTTAATCGTTTTCATGGTATATGTTAGACCCAAGTCTCGACTCTCTATGTGTTGAGTAGTATGCTAGGTTCTCTGTCAACTTTATCTTAGCTAGGTCGTTTCAAATTTGTTTTTGTTTTCTAACCATTGAAACAGATTTCACTTAGTTGTGGTTATGATTATTTTTACTTTAATTAGTAATATGTGATTTATAGTTTTTACCTAGTTAGAATAATTTTCTTTGACATTATCATGATTCGCTGTATTGGCAAATTGTGTATTCTAAACTGATATAAATATACAACTTAAATATTAATATTGGATCGAATGTGAACACTGTGGACATATTAAGAATATTGCGATTTTTTCCCGTGCTCAGGAAAAACTACCTGACCCACAAATGTCACGCATCATGAGACTGAACTCACCAGAGTCTTGCTACATCATCATGGGCTGTATCGCATCTACTATCGTTGGCGGTGTACAACCGATGTTTGCTATCGTCTTCAGTGAAATTATAGGAGTACGTACACCGTTTTGATTCATTCTTTACCGTGAGTCACTCGTATCGATCGTCAAAATATGATATTTAATTTTGTTCTGTCATTAGCTTTTTGCAGAGCCGGACATTGATGAACAGGTGAAACAAGCTAATTTTTATTCAGGAATGTTTGTCATTATCGGCGTTGTGGCTGGGATTTCGATGTTCATGCAGGTAAGATCACTTTGACTACCGATACACGAATTTAAGAGTGCAGTTTATTTATTCGTTCGAAAATTTACTGAATTTCAATGTGTACCTAGGCTTATATGTTTGGGGTGTCAGGAGAAAGACTTACAATGAGAATAAGAGAAATGGCATTCAAAGCGTATCTGCGTCAGGTAGGGCATACTTACTTAACTCAGCTAAATATGTGATCGACATTCACTTTAGTCAAAAAATTATGCATTTATAGTTTTTCTGCGTTTTCAGGATATGGCATTTTTTGACGACCACAGGAACAACGTCGGCGCCCTCACTACAAGATTGGCTACAGGTGCTTCAGCCATTCAAGGGGTGTGTTAACGACTCTGTCAAGTCCAATATTACATCTATGTGGCCACTAAGTATTATTTCATAGTTTTCGCTTAAGTTGCCTCACTGTAATTGAGTTTTTTCCATCCTAGGCGACTGGAGTTCGTTTTGGGACTGCCCTCCAGAGTTTCGCCAGCGTCGGTGTCGGAGTTATAATCGGCTTTGTATACAGTTGGAAGCTAACTCTCGGCATCCTGGCATTTGTGCCCTTTATTGGAATAGCGGGCCTGCTACAGATGAAACTGATGCAGGGCTACTCCTCAGAGGGTAGGGAAGCTCTCGAGGGAGCGGGGAAGGTAATATGCGTGATTCAAACTGCCATACGATGCCATAATGTATTTGTGTAAATCACATAACTACTCCAAAACTCGTTTATCACTTTGTTACTTCAGGTCGCAATTGAGGCCATAGAAAACATGAGAACTGTCGCGCAGCTTTGTAAAGAGGAAACGTTTGCCAAGAAATATTATGATCTTCTACATGGCCCCCACGTGTAAGTTATTCATATATCCTACGTCAATAAACATTCTTCTGATACACATGACAGGTACATTAATGTAGCAATACTGAGGGTAAAACCAAGTTGACTCTATACCGGTAAATGAATGTTCTTGGTTGATACTACTTCAGGCACGCCATGAGGAAAGCACATTTGTCCGGAATCGCCTTTTCCTTCACGCAGTCCATCATCTTCTTCGCCTACGCAGCTTCATTTTATCTTGGTGCCTATCTGATCAAAAATGATGGCTTGGTTTTCGAGGATATGTTCAAGTATGAAAATGCCGAGAAGCTGAACTCAGTTTGGTCGAATTTCGATAGCGTAGTTCATCGCTAGTAGAATTAAAATTAAACAAAAGTTAATTGATGACTAACTTGCAGGGTATTCTCCTGTATTGTGTTTGGAGCCATGGCCCTGGGACAGGCAAGCCACTTTGCGCCCGACTACGGCAAAGCGAAGGCTGCGGCTGCTAAACTGTTCCAGCTCTTTGACAGAGTCCCAGCGATCGACAACGCATCTCAGGATGGTGTCAAATTGGTGAGAGAATTCAAGTAACTTTTCAATTTGTAAATGAACATCACTGGGTGTAGCCTACATCAGATGAATTAAGTATTGCAAACAAAGTATATGGATATTTATACCATAATCTCTTTTGAAACCGGTCCTCTCTGGTTACAGGAAAGAATCGACGGTATTGTTAGTTTTGAGACTGCTGAGTTTTGCTACCCAAGTCGTCCCAGCGTGAAGGTTCTTCAAGGTTTGGAGGTACAGGTGAATCCCGGCCAACAGGTGGCGCTAGTAGGTAGTTCGGGGTGTGGTAAGAGTACTACTATCTCACTACTGGAGAGGTTCTACGACCCACTCGAGGGTCATGTGGTAAGCATATAAAATTATTCGTCAACCATTACGAAAGAATCAAATCATCTACGCAGTTATGAGTCATTATCTTGTGCTGATTTGTCTTAGAAACTGGACGGACAAGACATAAAGGGCCTGAACGTACAGTGGTTAAGAGCCCAACTTGGGTTGGTATCTCAGGAGCCCATACTGTTTGACTGTAGCATTAAGGATAACATCGCCTACGGAGATAACTCCAGGGAGGTCACGATGGACGAGATAATCGCAGCAGCCAGAGAAGCAAACATCCACAATTTTATTGACAGTTTGCCGCAAGTAAGTAGTTTCCTGATGATTAGTAGTTTGTAAATGTGAAGCCCCGCGGTCTTACCACCAGTAGTGATGTTTACGTTCACTTTGCAGGGCTACGACACGAGCGCCGGCGACAAAGGCGCACAGCTAAGCGGCGGACAAAAACAACGAATCGCCATCGCCCGAGCTCTTGTGCGAAACCCTAAAATTCTGCTTCTCGATGAAGCCACGTCTGCGCTAGATACCGAGAGCGAAAAGGTACAACTTCTCAAATGCTTATATGATTACCGGTAGTTATGTGCTCACTCGCATTGCCACTTGTCAGTGTTATTAGCCACTTCCTTAACTCTCCTTTCTGACTTACAGGTTGTCCAAGAAGCTTTAGAGAAAGCGCAAGAGGGCCGCACCAGTATTGTTATCGCTCATCGGTTGTCAACGATTCAGAATGCGGACGTAATTTTTGTTATTCACAAGGGTAAAGTATCTGAGAAAGGCACCCATTCGGAGCTGATGGCCCAACAGGGACTCTACTACAAACTTCAACGAACGCAGGCCAGAAAAAAGTAACCCTTGACGAACTTTACCTTAAATAAATGTCACGTGATACAATGTTACAAAAATGTAATTTCAACCTAATGGTGAGTTATTTCAAGAGAACTTCAGGTGTACCTCATACCATGACAGCAGCATAATTTCAGTGGTGATTTTAAGTCCCTTTTGTTTCCCGCTTGTCAATTCGATAACCAATGATATTTTTGGTTACCTTGGTAGATATTATGTAACTTATATTGGTTTGACTTAATCGGTTTATCAAATTAAACTCGCACGACGCCGCGCTATGACGTCACATACAATTAGTTTATTATGGAAAATAATTAACCAAATCGCAGATATATAATTATATATTTTCTGTTCAAAAAGTAATATTCGGCTCTTTTTAGCGACAGTAGTAGTGGTGCACCGGATTAGCGGCGAGAATATCTTAAGTAGTGGTGTTTTTTTAGCCGCCACTAGGAATATAAATAGTCCTGTGTAACATAGGTTTCAAATTAGACACTAAAGTATCGCTGTATGTTAAGCAAAATTGTTGATGGTCCGTGAACTACGATTTAATTTTTTTTAGCAGATCTGACAGATGATTTTAAAGTTAAGAATGAGTGGTGAATGATGTGTGTGCTAGTTTGTTAATGAATTTCATACCAAACTACCTTTTTTTCAAATACAGCTGAAGATATTTACATGTAAAACTCTTTGTTATTACATTGAAGTGTGATATATAATGTGCTGATGTGTACATATACCAGTAACCAACATTCTTGTAACATGTACGTGACAACCCTGGTTGCCTTCATTTATAAATGTATAACAACTACATTTATCTCTAATACTCTGGACTCTTGATCTGCTAGTAGCTTTTCTCTGCTTAAGTTTTGGAAATGTTTACTAGTTTTATTGTGTTATTTACATACTTCGCTTTGATACTTGAAACTGTCACGGTCATAATCTTCATGATATTCTGAAGAACACTTTAAAATTCTTCTACGACTCTATTGCTCCAACTTGAAACTGTTTTTCTGTATCTATGGTAACGCTTCGAACAGCTGAGAAAATGTGTTTTACTCAATAACAATTGCAATATGTCAAGTGTCTGAAATGTCATACACACAATGGTTTAACCATTAAAATAGACATTGAATTCCGTCTAGCGAATTTCTCATCTTAGTATACAACTAACTTTTACTTTATATAAACATATGTATTTGTTATCAATGGTTATTTAACCCAGATATTGCTTTGTGTGAGTAATGAGTGCAGATCTGTTATACGAGTGTTTATATATATTTTTATAGTGTATCACTTAATCAGAGAGCTACATAATTATGTGAGTTGATATTTGTGAGTATAATTATCGTATAGCAAGCTACAGAAAATTACCTTATCTTGTAAGATGCTTTGAATATTTCTGATCAAAGCCGTAGTAAATCTGTGACACTGCAAGTTTTGTGCTAACAATTACGATTTCGTGATGCTACAATTAATGTTTAACTGTACACTAAATTAATGTTATCGTGATAAGAACCAAGTGGCACTTGCATTTAATTAAGGGACCAATTCAAGTTACCAGAGTCGATATGATTTTTGTTGTATCTATGCATAAAGGAGAGAAATTTGTTTCTAAAAGTTTCGAATCAGGAATCGTTCAAGCATCGAATTTATACTACGAGCATAATTTAATAATTTACTTTTATAATACTCCTAACTATATTTATCACTACAACTCACACAACCACAATGAAGTAAGCACGGTGGAGACTCTTGTATCATTTTGTGTACTATATATTTTTATGTACATGGATATTAAATCGTGTAGAAGTTGTTGGTGAATAAA
>JAXGGS010479038.1:0-11423 GCA_035585475.1 Armandia brevis
AATTCTACCATATTACTAAAGGGCCAGTGTTTCCCATCGCTTATGAATAAATGTATACAATTTGAACTGCATTGTGTTTTTTCTACCTCTAAAGCTTTCTAATGTTTACCAGCTTTGGATTGGTTATCTACCATCTGCGCCACTTTTTATTTTACTGAGTATGATACAATCTTGTTTGAACTTGAATTGACATGCTTAGCTTACGGTCCAATTCAATTTAAAATCATGATGGTGTTATGCCAGTTTGGAGCGGGTATAGAGAAACACATGGTATTACAAATAAACGTTGATAAATGATAATGATTAAAGATACAGGTTGTTTGTTGAATATTTTGTTTTGTACGCTCCACACGAACGACGTGACCTGCCCCTTCCTATGTATGCTCGATACGCCTTAAACGTAAGCTGCCTTGTCCTACTATTTGGATCATCCTCCATAAAGGTAATTATAAGTTACCATATGTATGTGTCTGAGGAATGTGTGATTGGCGAGGTCGAAGGATTGACTCATAGCGGACAACTGACATCTACATGCACGTGTTATTATATAATGCTTATAGTATTACCCTCTACGTATGCCATACAACAATACAATTGTTTTGCCGTGATTTCCATGCACCGCCTGTTTGTTATTATTACTGTGACTATTTTCTAGATTTGGCATCTTTCACATTTTTATATGTTATTATGTTTAAACAAAATAAAATCTTCAAATCTTAGACCGATTGGTCATCTGAAGAAATGCTATAAATTATGACATTTAAAAATAAGTTTAGGCAAAGTCACACAAAATAACTTGTTAGCTATGGAGTCATGCTTGTTAACATAATTTTTATTGCAGCATAAATTTTGTGTCAAAGAGGCATAGAGATTTTATAAAGATCCTACAAAACTATCAATTAAGGGATATCCAGTTTTAAAGAGATTTTATTACATGGTTTAATTGCGTTTTATCTTAGATGACATAAAATAATACAAATTTGTGACGAGCGGAAATCAAAATGAATGAGATTCTTTGGTCTAAGCCTTAACTAGATTGTTAAATGTACATGTATGTTGAAATTATTCAGGCAAAATAACATAATTGTCATAATTAAAAACAAACAAAACAAAAACTGCCGCACCCTCCTTCTCAGTTGCCGCACTCCCTATTTCGGATCAAAAGCGCCGAAAAAAACTGCCGCACCCTACTTGTGGAAGAAAAAAAACCCCGCTGCACCCCCTATATCATTTCCGAAAAAAAAACTGCCGCACCCTCCCTGGCAAAAAAAAAATCTTGCCGCCCGCACCCCCTTCTCAAGCAAAAAAAAAGTTTGTGAAACTAATCATTAATTTTACGCAGCCTTAATAATATTATAAATACTGAAATGATGAATATGAGATTATATATATTGGGTGAACATTTTGTGATAAACGTTTACTTATGTTTGCTTCTGGTTACCACCATGGCAATATATCTAAGGACTTTGTCTTCCTCACATTCCATCAACTTACGGAAAGTTGAATGAGCTCGGACGTCGTCGTCCGTGACAATCTGCAAGTCTAGGAAGCTTGTACATCGAAAAGCATGGTATTCATCACCAATGATGTCACATTTACATAATCTACATGTTCTGTCAGTGACCTATACGCCATGACGTCTACCTCTTTCAATATCTAGCCCCAAGGTACTCCCCTACGGATATTTATAATGATGATAGTCTCCGTAGACAATAGTGGGTCCTTATGCCGACAGTCAGGAGCACCATAATTAGGGCTGTCAATATCAAGGTTATGATCTGAACACTCACGTGTGAATACACAAGCCATATGATTAGGTCAGGTGGTGGTCATGGCTGTGCGAGAGTCAGAGAAACGTTCGATCTGTTCTAAATGCATACCTACTACCCTCAGTTCTGTATTATACTAGGATCACTGAAAGCACGTGTTGTGTGTTGTTTACATTCACTACTTGAACAAGCCATGTGCACATGTGCTCACGATGTTTCCGGCTTTAACTGCACCTCCTGTTTAACATAACAAAACGTTCACGGACGGACGATATGTTGGTTGGGGCTGACTATGGCACACGGTCCCTAGCAGCTACAGCTTGTAACGTACACGTGAGGAGTGTTGACACTCGATCAGGACATAATTACTGGTCCATCCATGCCTTAGATCTAAGTCTGTGTACTACACTTGATACGCCCAGCCTGTGAGGTTTACAGTTAAGCTGCCGTGATCGATATTAAGACAGGTACTCCGTCCACGCTGTACGTCATACCGAGAGCTGGTTGGACATACCGGCAGTACAAGTCATATCGCAGAAAATATGGCCTATCTGACATTAAATGGCGTGAGTTCACTGTGAGGACAAGATTCAAAGTTCAAGGTGATATTTCCTGAGTCTATGCTATAAGCAGCTAGCTCTACCTAGTGACTGTCGTAACAGTAATCAGTGGTAAGTTTAACTGGGCTATCGACCCAGCGTGTACGCCTGTATGTTGATCCACTCTCAACACAGTATGACAAGTAATACAACTAGCATGTTTTTAACATTATGCAATATTGAGTAACTTTTTATCAAATCGCTGGCTAATACACATTCCCGGCATACCCTCTGTGCCTCTGGACTTATGAAGATTAGGCCTGGTTTAATATGATAGTGCCAGGGCCATGTACAGCCATACATGAAGCCATCCGTCACACGTCGTACCCGTCCCCTGTCCGAATATGCCAAGTGGAGGATGGTTGTTATCTGTTATATCTGTAGACGAAAGTGCCTTGTACCGGTAGTATGGAGGGTCGTATCAGGGTTAAGCCAGGTCCAGCCCGGCTTGTATGACAAGTAAACCCGGCACTTTATAGCTGAAACACACATGCTAAGTTATCTCTCAGTTTATATTTGCATCGAGTGCAACAGGTCACAAAAAGTGATTTCATCCATAATCTCCCCATAGTATTTACACATGAGTCGTTCATATTCTAGGTCTCACTTATACTAGCAGTTGTCCCCCGCGCTGCGGGGTGTTATTTCAACCTGATTTTTACTCAAATGCTATTGATTAAGAGAGTCGGGAGATTCCCCTGTGGGTATTGCTAGTAATCCTCTGAGACAGCCATTCCCCGAGAACACCAAGTTATCCTCTGAAGCACCCATTCCCTGAGAGCCTCCTCCACAACACCTATACTATTTCACTGACACACCCATTCCCTCTACGCCCCCACCCCTCCGAAGCATTCAGCAAGTTATCCTCTGACACACCCATTTTCACCCCTCTGCAACACACACAAAGTCATCCTCTGACACACCCATTCTCTGAGAGTCCCCCCCCCCCCCTCTGCAACACACAGCAAGTCATCCCCTGACACACCCATACCCCGAGAGCCCCTCCCCCTACGAAACACACCAAATTATCCTCTGACACACCCATTCCCTGAGAGCCCCCACCCCTCCGGCAAGTTATCCTCTGACACACCTATTCCCTGAGAGCAACCCCCTCCCCCACCCCTTCGGGAGGACCCCCAACGTCCACCCTTCACAACACACACCAATTTATTCCCTGACACACACATTCCCTGAGAGCCTCCTCTTCCCAACACCTTCGCGAAGTTCCCTCACCCCCACCCTTCACGACACATACCAATTTATTCTCTGACACACCCATCCCCTGAGAGCTCTCCCCCCCGCCCTCCGCCACACATTCTCTGAAAGACCTCCCCACCACTCCTTCTCACACCCTAACATATGTGAACTAGTTGCATAATTCCTTTACCAAACATGAACATGTGTGGCCTAGTTGCATAATTCCTTTACCAAACATGAACATGTGTGACCCAGTTGCATAATTCGGAACCAATTTCTCTTTTTTACTCTTCCCAAACAATTGTTGCTGTATTTTATGGTTCGAGTTGATACAAAGTCGGTTTTAAACACTTTCTGCCAACTCATAATCCACCTATTTCTCACAGTTTTCCCAATTTTGGGAGACAAACTTTTTGCTCAGCAAAATTATATATAGATGATTGAGCTTTCGGTTTAGAAAAATTACGATACCAAAACAGATTTCCATGGTATACATTTAAAAGTGAACATCATGCGAGTGTCCCTGTCAGTGAGAAGCTAAAAGTAAGATGGCGATACATACTTTCAACTTCTACATTAACATTGGCCGCGCCACCGCTACCATGGATGTTCCAAGGCTCGCACGTGTACTCTCCCCCCTCATCCACAGAATTAACTGGTACAACAATAGATCCATCAGTGTTGTATCGAGTTAAACTTCCGTGTTCACGAGTCCAATTAAACTTAGCTTCAGGATTGCCTTGGTTCGAACCAGTAAGGGAACAACTAAGATTGACATCTTTTGTTTCCAATTCCAGTAACACAACATCTTGATCTCTCCCAGATGTTGCTGTCAGTGGTACAACTAAAAATATAGTTTGAATATAAACATCTACATGTATCAAACAATTTTAGTTTGGTCCACTGTATGTAGGGCCGGGGGAGGGTCTCCTGCTTAGGCGGATGGTCGCAATGAAACAACCGATAACGTGTGGTAAACGGTGACTATCGCGGATTCCTCATTCCTCTGTAAGGCCTCATCAATTTGATAAATTGCTTCTCAGGCTTTTTTGTCTGAGAAGGGGCCCGGGCGGTAGTTTTTTTTGTTGTTTTTTTAAATGGAGTATATTCCTGTTCAAATTTGTTAAAATATACATTTTTATGCAAATTTAAGAGCGAATTCACTCCAATCAATGTGCCTTAAAGACACTTTTGGATAACATTACATGTATAATTACCCATCCCAGGAAATTCCCTTGTTTATCCATTGTTTTACCTTTTTCCTAAAAATGAGGCAGGTACACTTTTTTTCAAATGGCATTTAAAAGGGGGGATGCAGTAGCCTCAAGCCCGGGCCATGCGGGCGGGCCTGAGAAGCAATTTATTTAATTGATGCAGCCTAACAAGTGTATTTGTACTAATTGGGGGTCCATTAAATCGGGGTTTCACTGTACATGTGACACAGTTGACAAGTTGTCTAGGTTTATCAACAACGATGCTTATCGATATGTATCAATCTATTGTGGTTATGTATATATTATCATCACATTAAAATTGGAGGCAAAATTCAGACTAGAGGTTTACACTTTTAAATAAGTGCGCAGTGTTACCAAGCTCGATGTAAAAAAATTAGACAAAATAAATAAAATAGATTCATACACTGAACATCTATTTCAATATCATGTGTTATGGGTCCACTTCCATCTTGATTTTTGCCTACACACGTGACGGGGCCCCCAGCGTTTCTTCTTTCATCGTGATCATCGCTACTCCATGTTATTGCTGCCGAACTGATCTTAAAACAGGTACTCTCATCTAAGTATTGCGATGGCGTTCCTAACTGCAAGAGCCCGTTTTGTAATGCAGTACCATTTGCATGTATGACTGGAAACTCGGAGCCCTGGAACTTACAATCTACTGAGAAGATTTCGTTTGTATTTAATGTAGTTGCACGTTCCACCATTACGGGCGACGCCTCGGCGTAAGCTACGAAATATGAAATCAAAGGCAACAGAATTAGATGCTTTATCCGGGATGTCCTGAGGATGTTATGAAAGTGATAAACGAGTGGCCTACTTATATCCAATACATGTACATTTTGTATATATTGAAGAATATACCTTGTAAAGTCACATCTATTGTGGCTTTGTGACCTATTCCTACATCATTTGATGGTTCACAATCGTACAGTCCCTGACTACACATGTCGTCAAACAACAAATCTAACTTTCCATCCGAACCGAGGCCTGATAGTTCCTTTCCTCCATCATGAACCCACCTAAATTCCGCCTCTGGATTTGCTGTTGAAGTGCAATGAAGCGTCTCCGTTGATAAGGGCTGAGAATTGATATATGGCGTTGTTGTAGATGCCCGATCTGGAGAAACTATAACAAAAGAGTAGACATATGTACGGTAAAACGTTTTATGCAAAATATTTGTATTAAAATTCATCTTATTAACTGGATCTGAAATACCAGCCGAAATCGCCTCCCATGTGGTTTATGTAGATATCGATATGTAAATAATGATCTTACACTGAATATCGAGTTGAAGGGTTGTTTCACTAGACGGGGCCTCTGGAGATAGGTGGGACTGGTCTGCTCTACAAACCAAACTATGTCCAAGGTGTGATCTGTCTCCAGTGTATTTAAGGGAGAGTGATTCATTCCCTTGTTTGAGCAGGTATTCGTCATTTTTTTCTGTCACCCTGTACCAGTAAAGTTTAGGATTAGGTGTGCCTCCGTTTGCTCCGCAATCCATAACCAGGATAGCATTCTCTTCAAGAATTAGCACACCGTCGTCCTCATGTCCGATTATCATCGGCTGTGGTGCAGGTTCTAAAGTTTAATACGTGATTACTTGGCATCTATATAACTGTAAATCGACTCCAGAAGAGTTACCGGGAGCCGGCTCATAGCAATGATAAGAATATTTTACGTCACAGGGGTATCGGCCCCGGTCCCGTCATCTTCCCCTGACCTAGCGGGAGTAGTATCGTTCATATGGGCCGGCTCCCGGGACCTAAACATTACCACCCTCTTTTAAAATTGCTTTAAAATACGTTAGTAAATAAAATTATAACCAGGGAAAAGCGCAAAGATAGATGTTTACGCATGTTTGGGGCCCATTCATATCCATAGTCCGGTATATATTTTGTTACATGAGAGCACATGAGAGGACATGATCACGTTATTACGTTGCAAAGATGTGCTCCCCGGCATTTTACTAAAACAAAATTATGAATGAAACAGTCATGTGATCACATTGCTATGACGTCGCATCATGTGACACATTTTTACGGCTCGCTCGTTCTGTCGAGTCCTCAGTTGCCATCAACAAATGTCCGAAAAAGGGTTAAAAAGTGCTATTTTGGGTAATTTTTCATGGCGAGATTTCTCAATATTCATAAAGGGGACTTTAATTCAACTTATTTTGTATCAATGGATAATTGTAACATTTCATCGAAAAAAATTGGCTGAAATACCGGGAATTTATAAATTTTCATGCATCGCGGCAAAGGCTTGAAGACTCAACAGACCGAGACAATTTAAAAGCTCATAACTTGGCTATTGTTTACAGCCATGTCGATCTTTTTCATTCAAGGCCTCGTATGCCCTGACTCTACTGTTAGTATAAACTAGCTTTAGATCGTCTTTACTTTTGGTTGTTACGATGGGTGCATGCGGCAACCCATAAAGCTGGAAACCCAGCTGATTAGGTTTGACGTGCCTACTTAAGCTCGGAGTCAAAATGATAATCAACCCCTGATCTAAATTCAGAGATACAGATTAAACGTTAAACGTTGTATGAAAATCATTATTATTCATTTCTAAAGGCTCCATAAACTAATAATAAGATGTTTCTCCGGGATACATTTTCATCTGTAAGGGTGGAGCGAGCGGTGTTTTTATTTTTGTTTTCGTTTATGAAAAGGGACATATACTTGGTGGTTCGTGCTGATGGCTTTTTAAATTTAGTATTTTCTTTTTTCCAGTTATGCGGTGGCCGTTTGTTTGGGTTTACGCACATGCAGACGCAGTTTTTTAAACATTTTAATCGTTAGATAAAACCGATATACGAACAGTTTCCCAGAGAAGCGTGCGCGCCATGCAAAAAACAGCATTTAATTAAGTTTATACAGCCTCAATTTTAATAACTACCACTCTTGATATCTGGCCAAATCTGGTTCTTGTTGTCAATTAAAGGCGCTGAATTTGGTCTACTTAAATTCAATAATTGGGAGTGGGTCTTTTTATCAGGTGATAATGGTAAATTAATTGATATTATCCCTTTCTGGAACCGAATGGAGAAAGGTGTACTTACCAAGCTCTCTGATATGAACCTCGTCTTTGATACCAACTCCTCTTACTACTTCACAACTCAAATTTCCAAGTTCATGTTGTGTCACCCCTTGGACTGTAAAAATCATTGTCCGTGAATCATCGTCACTTGCACATGAAATTCCGTATATCCCCGAATCATCGGTTTGGCAGGCACCGATAAATCCCTGGTCTTGTGGGTCACAAAACCCGCAGGTTTGAAAATGTTCGCTAGATGAACGATCTAGATTTAAAGTTACTGGTGCTGTGCTGTCATTATTCTGACAAGTTATAGTCAGAGATCCACCAATCAGTGGATACAAGGTATCTGCTGTTAAAGTTAATACCGGCTGGCCTTGTCCTGAAATAAGTACAACTGTTATAAGATTATTTTTCATTAATGTGTATGTACATTTCAACTAGGCATTCAAGAGCTGTAATTTCCTAGATAGAATATGCACACTTCAGGCTAATGCCGCATATAATCACCGGTAACCGTTACTATTAAGCCAATCTGCAGCAACAAACTGTGTGCAATGAAGACCCGCGGAAGTCTTACGTCCTTCATGGTTGGTTTAGTTATATACCACAGACGATAATGATATTGGAAATAATAGTATTATAAAAATATATCAGTCCATTTAGTTCACTTCCTGAATGTGTACAATGTTACTTTGAATATATTTCCCTGGGAAGATATTCGGCTTGCGCAAAAAGTTCCACTCAAATATGAACATATCTGAGGACTGCAAAAAAGAATACAGGTATCAATCAGCCCACGATTACATATAGTTGCCTAGATCAGCCCTTTTAAAAATAAATCAGCATATTAGGGTGACAAAGTTCGTAGTCAAGCTTAAGCCGTCTTAGCGAATCAGATGAATGTTGAATTAATCAACCATATTCCTGGTACACATTGCACTACTTTGATCGACAGACTGCCATTCATATTAAGATTGCGTGTGTTGTGCTTATTTGATACGATTAAAACACATGCAGACGGGCATGGCGTTAGCTGGACAGTGTGGCAATATTTTTTTTTATTTTCTTGATGAAAAAGAGTTTTTTTGGGATATTTTTTCGGATAGAAAATGTTGGGCGCGGCAGGCTTTTTAAAGGGATATTAGGTATGGGCCGCAGGTGCCTTTTTTTGGGTAGAAAATCGGGGATGCGGCAGGCTTTTTATAGGGATATTAGGTAGGGGGGCAGGTGCCTTTTTTTCTTTTTCGAAATTGGTGAACATTTGGCTAATTTACCTCTCCAATCAATCTAAAACAGCCAAATCCGAGGTAAATTAGCCAAATTTAATTGAATTTATGAATTTTGAAATTCTGCTATTCAAAACATCTTAATTGGAATCAATTCTAAGTACTCTAAGTACTAGCTAGCTAAGGGTAAAAATTCTGCTTTTAATTCTACACTGGAAATACAATTCATAACACGTTTTGAGATACATTAGTACTTGATGATATATCTTTTATGGATATCTATTCTATGGTCGCAGCGTTAAATACAAAGTAGCGATTTCGCCATTACATGTTAATTTATTTATACATCTAAAGTTTGGAAATTGTGAGATGAGTTTTGATATTTCATTTGTAGAGAGTGGCAAACACATGCTTTCTTATATATCGCTATCTAGGTTTTACAGATATATAAATGCACCGTACCCTAAAAAACTTTTTTTCTCACGGGTCATGTTTGAAAAACAAAATAACCACCACTTCCGCACGAATATTTATAATTATGTCGTTGATGGGACAAAGGATGCACCAGAGATAATTGGCTTTGTAGGCAGTGTTGAACAATAAAGTTTATCGTCAATATTGATATATTCATATTTTACATGTTTGTGTCTTAGTTTATGTCATATCAATAGTTGTCCGTTGTATGTCACAGCATGGTTGTCATACCGGGATGTAAGTGATGCCACTCATAGTCACACCTTAGTGACCGGCACCAGACAAACATACTCCCAATGGATTAGTGTAATTGGTCAGAGATCATCTTATCTCTATCTTGTGTTCCTAGAATTTAAATGTTAGTATTGAAAAACCACCATTCGGAATTCTGAAATAGTCAGTTAGCTTGAGACTTCTGAACTTCACACATGTTGTAACTTTCAGTTCACTGGAGTTTTATTATATTACCTGAAATAGCTTCAACAGGAAGTGATGAACAATACACATAGTAGCGTGCATGTATGTAGGGATGGCTTTCATTTTATGCAAAATCTCCTGTTTCCTTGGGCGTATTAGCCAATCCACGGAATTTTCCCTTTTTTCCCTTTCTTTTTCATTCACTTTTTTTTCCTTTCCAAAATCGATAGTGCGGCATTTTTGTTTAAAAAAATTCACTGAGAAGGAGGGTGCGGCACGTACGTTTTTCATTTATTTTGTCGCCTAATGAGGAGATATACGAGTTTGCAAACATTATTTTTCAGCTGTTCGCTTCAATGAAATAGCACGGGCAAATGTCCTTTGCAACGTTATGAAATTTATGACTATATTCAGCCAGTCATCGCTTATCACTGCTCTTAAGTAGCTAGTACATACGCCCCCAACTCCTTCTTTCACCTTGCACTATACCACAGCCAATTAAACTACTATGTAGAGGTAGTTAGTAGTTAAACGTTAATAGGTTCATTAGTTTAATCCTGGTAATGATATATTATGTAATTTATTTACCGCTCTATCTTTTCTAAGGTCAAGGTGATAGATATTTTCTGTAGGATTGTGGGGGAGGATTAGGATGAAGCGGTTTACTGATTTGCATGTATGACCATGCACACTGAAAATGGAGGGAAGCTCAATCGGTTAGGTTTCTTTCCAATGACAAGCTAAAAATTTGTTCGTCTTAAGATACGTGTTTTTTTGTAAACATGGTGTCTCAAGCACACTATATTGCTTCCTACCCTGCAGGCCAAGAATCAGAGAGCGTTTTTTTATGATTAATGCATAAGCCAATGAGACCGATGAAGTGCTTGAAAGTAATCACATACTTGTGAGATGTGTTTGTCTGTTACTGCCAGGCTCGGAGCACTTCATTATAGTAAATTATATAAACACTTGTTATGCAATGCTTAATCATAATAAATATATATATGTTTGATCGGCCACCCAAGAACGTACGCGGTAATTATAAGAAAATACGTATACCACACAATGTTTATTAAGACACAACGACACTATGTGTGAGTTATTAATATCAAATGAAAAGTTCGGTAAACACGCCCAGCTGTTCATCTGTGCTTCTGGATGCCATAATAAAATCACCGTGACACCATGAATGTTCAAAGTCATCGTGGTCCTATTATGTGAATCACCACGGCCAGAGATAGCACAGGTGAGATGATCGTGCCCTAAAATGATAACATCACCAATTTCGTAGGTAAATAAATGCATGTATGTGTCTATGTACCTGAAATCAAGCCCCCTTAGTTACGATCAGACCCACTTAATGATCTCAGACAAATTGCTACTTGTATGTTCGCAGAGGACACTCGTTAAATAGAAAAAACGATCTTGTGATCTTGGTGATTTAATGTTTATAATGATGGT
>JAXGGS010479371.1:0-11420 GCA_035585475.1 Armandia brevis
GATTTGACCACGAGCTCACAGCATCAGCTACAGACTCTGCTCCAGCATCTCCTATCGGGTTCGCCGTCAATCTAAAACACAAACACAGCATATTTGTGTTGTTCATCATTGTCATAGAAACGACGAACTGAATTATATATTCGAAATGGTACCTACCTTAAAGATACTAGATTTTTACATATCTGGAGACCATTCACTACTGCTGATATTCCTTCGTTGCCAATTTGATTTCTGTCCAACCTAATATCAATAGAAAACATGTTCTTACCAAATGTGTTATTGATACAGAATTATTATTAAATGTACAGTAAATTATCGCATAGGCAAAAATACTCTAACATGCCTTCATGTATGGGTTGCAATGATTCTATAGGTATCATACATACATATGTGTTAATTTAGGTCATATTAATAGAGATGGTCAATGATTAAAAGGTTATCAAGTCGATAACTTCGACGATTTCTGCATATACAGGTATAAATATGTATCAAACATTTTAGTCTAACTTACTCCAGAGTTCGCAAATACTTCAGGTTGCCCAGGATGTCCTCTAGAGCTTCTGCTCCGTCGTTACCGATATCATTATCTCCAAGGCTGTAATCAAAAATACGTTAATTGTTTAAAACCAAATCGCGTGCTTGCAGTATATTATTTATAAATTCAATTAAGTACAACCTTAGTTCTCTGAGATTGATACACTTGTCAAGAACAGCTGCCAGGGAAAGGATCCCCTTGTCACCAATCTCATTGCTGGTGAGGCTGAAATATAAAGAATGTGGCGTGTCAAGGAATAATGAAAGGAAATCTTATTAGTCAAGTTTGATTGACAGATTTGCTTATACTCACATCAAACTATTCAAACCTTCAAACCTGGACAAATGGTTGGCCAGGATTTCAGCACCGTCATTTCCTAACTGATTTTCGTTCAGTCTGAAATAAGAAACAACGAAAATAAGCTATTTCCGCCTGTGCTTACTGTTTGACGTAATGTACAGTTGATTTCAGCCTTTAGTTTGGAGGTCAGACTTTATGCACTAACACCAGCTCTCTGATAATACCGCTACTGTCTTTCTCGATCTCCTTAAGTAAAACTTTCATACCAAGCGCACTGATGCCACAACTAAATAAGCTGAAATATTGAATACAATTAACGGATAAATTATGTGATAATAAATGATGTGATTGCAAGTACACCAGCTAAATGAATATCTTGAATCCATGCATTTACACCTACAAGATCCTTGTTCCTCGTTTTGATTTGTTGATGAAGTGTCCGATAGATGAAAGGTGATGAGGAAGGAGACCACCGATCATATTTTGAAATGTTAAAGACAGAAAACCATCGCTGGTCTTCTCCAGGACAGCATCGCATACCTCCCCTAAAATATCATCCAATCTGCTCTCTTGGAAACATCTAATTAATTGTAACTTGGTAAGCTGTGATCCTACGCCTCGATCTTTCATGAGGCTCATGAACGATCGGAGTCGATTTGTATAAGTTTCTTTAACGATGTGTTCGCCACTGATGTTTGATGTTTGATTGCTTCCCGTTGTAAAGTTATCAAGGAACTGATGACCCAGTGTTTGATCTCCTAATAACCCGGCGATACAAAGTTGAACGTTATCCTGTGTATGTGACTCGGTATCAGCATTGACGATATGATCTAAATCCTCCTGTTTCCACGTGACACAAACATGTAAAGCTGTGAAGAATTCCTGTATTGTCAGATGTAGGAAGGAAGCAGTAAATGTATCCTGACTAGCCATCATCTCTTTATAGATTTCCAGAAAACTACTGATGGTTGCATTATCTTCGGTTGAAATCGCGGACTTCTCCAAATCCATCTTTTTAAATATGAGTTTCCGTTGTGTGTTGAGTTGGCCAGAGGCTGCCAGAATCCCGAGTTTTACCGTACTAACAATCTGAATATCCGTGAGCAAAGTTTTGTTTTCTCTACGGCATGATTCTCTTTTATGCAACATATCTAGTACAATTCTAACCATGAGCTGGGTGACATTTTGGATCGACCCTGTCCTGTTTTGTTTGATATCCTGTGCAATAAGTGCAGTCAGTAGAACACAGTTTAATGGCACCACACAATGTACATGAAGTTGAGTTTTAGAAGCTAGATATTCGGTGACATGTTGATGAAGTTGTCGGTTGTAATTACACACAGCAAAACTACATTCATCTATTGCGTCTTCATCAAATCCTAGAGCCACCACAGTTCTGGCTAGTAGATTCGTGTTGAGGGATTCCATCGGTCTCGAGGTGACTATGACAGTTGCTGAGGATAATAAATGACCATACATGAGGCTGTTGATTAAAACTGGAACAGTTGCTTTCCCCTCGGTGTGTGTGACAGGATTCATATCTGATGTCAAACCATCTAACTCATCCAGACCGTCAATCAAGAACAGGATTCGTTTCTCATTATTTACCAGGTAACGAAAGAGATCATTTCTTGCTTGAATGTTTTTCTCCAAGAAGCTGTGACAATGGAATTGTTTTATCAAATCTTCCAGGGTTAAAGTTCCATCGATATTGTCAGAGTTAAGCATGCGACATTCTAAATGAAATATTAAATCGAACGTATCATTCCACAGTCGGTTCTGGCACCATTCGTGCACAATAATCTGGGTTGTTGTACTTTTCCCAGTTCCCGCGGCTCCACAAAGTAAAATTCTGGGTGAAATGCCAGGATTCATATCTTTGATAATGTCATTCAGTCGAATCGTTTGTGTTTTAGTAAAACTTTGCGCGGTTCTTGTGATGTAATCCTCATCTATTTCCTCGGGTTTGGGGCTGACACACAAGTTTATGTAGAACACTCCTTGATGCTGAGGGAGATATCTTTCTCTGAGTAGCCGATTTCTGCCCGATACTTTCATGAGCAGGTCGGTTTTCAGATTTTGTTGAAACATCTTGACGTTCGAATCATCTTAAATGTAGGTATGTCATTTAACGTTAAGTACACTTATGAACAGTTTTACTAGTATAGGAACTATAGTCTGAAGGCACATTAATCTGTTTACTAGTTGTGCAATCAGTGACAAATGATATATAGAGAATAAGAACCTCTATCATTTCAGCATAAGAACGAATCAAGCAAAAATAAGAATTAGGTTAAATACCTATTGTCGTCTCAATTAAGTCCGGACCTGCCGTGTTTCCTATCTTAAGTTTTTCTGTCACCTGTAAAGCTTTATCTAGATGTGTGATTCTCTCCTGGTCTGGGAATCTGGATAAAATCGTCTGTAACAGCTGGTGCTTGTCCTCTTCTGTAGAGAACTGAGATAATTTGTTGTATTGTCGGGTGCTGAGTGGGAGAGTCTCGTGTAAAACTTCCACAAACTCAGAGACCGTTAGGTAGCCGCTAATTTGTGTGAACGTAGGAGGCCAGACAACATTCCTCTTTAAATCTGGATAGCAAAGTTTAATAGTCCGTACCTTTTCATAAACATCGTGTAAACAACTTCCAGTACATACAATAACAAAATTAAATTGTGTTTGTAATAAAGCTATTTTGACTTCAGTGATCATTTCTATAAAGTTTATATGCAGTAGATTGAATATAAAGACATGCCTTTACGTGTGCTTTGCGTTTGTTGTTTCATGGCTAAAGTGTTTTCGTGTTCGACGTCAAGTAACATCAGTTGTTCATTTTCAGTTGTTTGCGTGTCGTTTTCCGGTGATCCTCTTAGGTTCATTCTCTCAGATAGAATGGGTCCCATTTCCAGTCTAGTTGAAAAGCTGCCATGCTGAATAAAATAACGTATGAATACACAGCTGAATCTCTGAGAATGTGTGCATATATGGTAATCGTTAATATCAAATATTCGAATAATAATTATATGCAAACTTACTCGTTTTATCCTCCTTATAATGATTATCAAAGAGAACAGAATAGCAAGACCCACAAGCGTAGTGGCTAAAACTACTATCAGTTTCTTAACCATGCCTGAATCATGGTCACTATCTCGCTCTAACAAACATGTGTTTACATCTGAAAATAAATCTGTAATCAGACACTTCTCTATTTTTATCTAAGGCCCCATAAATTTAATAGAATGTTTCTCAAGTGTTCGCGACCTTGAGAAACGGCGATGCGGTGGGCGGCTTTTCTGTTTTTTGTTTGTTTCCCCGTTGTCTAAAGTGGCCCTTTCTTTTTTTTTTTTACCCCGAAAGTGGTGCGGGGGGGGGGGGTCGTTCAGCCATGATTGTAATTATTTTCTATTTTTTTCTCCCACAAAAGGCGGCACTTGACCCATATGTCACCGCTAAGGGGGGCCAGCCAGCCCATCGCCAGGAAGTGATTAAATTTATGGGAAAAAAAACTCCGCTATGTCCCTACGGACTCGGAAGTGGTGCGGGAAGCGGGCCTCTTTATTTATTTCTTACTTTTGTCCCTGAGGTGGTGCGGGCGGGCGGCTTTTTATTAAGTTTACATGGCCTAATGCTGAAATTTTGATTTGACATCATTTAGTCAATACAAACCTATCATTTTAACACTGATTACGTCAGCAAGAATCAGTCCACTCAAAAATACCACGTTGCACTCATAAATGCCTTCATCGGTTTTTGAAATATTTAATATCACCATTCCTGCATTTCCATATGGTTGTATACGATTTTCAGTCGTGTTCCTAGCTCTGCTGAATAATGGTATTGGCTTGACAGTTACACCCTGCTGCTTATAAATAGCAACAGCATGTGTGCTCCCATATGAAGCTCCGTCATATTCCCACGGAAACGTTACATTATCTCCGGGACACACGGAAAGGGTGTCTTGCGGCACCGAAACCCAACCTACAATATGTGAATCAAATATTTTGAGATAGTATTCGGCATAATGGTATAATCTAGACTAAGGAACAACTTGCCTACCTCTTTCCGCGGTATTCTGTGCGGTGCTTGTCCACCATAAACTACACAACACCAGGACCCTTATCGACATGGAAAGCATTGCTAACTGTTGGGGTAGTATGAATGTGCTGAAAACAAGTTCAACAATATGCTGCACCTTGAAGTCCGAATTTCCTATCGACTATGAAATAAAATCGATACGAATTGCGATACAATAGTGTGTTATATATCCAAAGTAAACATATATTCAAAATAAAACCTTTTGTGAAATAGGGCTGACTCTTTCTGAGAATTGTACACCGTAGTGGTCAAGTTAAAAAAGATTCAATCCGGCCAGAATGATTATATGCAACTTAGCTGTTTGATTAAATAATGTTTGGTGTATATTTTAATATTGATCAGTAAACTTCACTCATTTCAACCAGTTTACCCTGTGGTATTATTTAACAGGCTCTTCCCCTCAAATACCTTTGACCCAATTAAATACACCTACTCTGCAGGTATATGTATCAATAGAAATGCTAGTACAAATCTCAGAAAACTATTCATGATCGCCAGACTATGGAATACGTATATACTTGCCGGAATCAGTGTGGCACGTTTTGATTGCGTTCATCACGTCTATAATGAGTCAGGTAAAATGAGAGCAACATGTTTGAATAAAGTTTGTATATGTGGTGATCGAATATAATGCAAGGCTTTTTTGTATATCTAGATTACTTAGTTTGACGCTACGATGGCTGATTTGTGTTTCATACATACTTACCTTTTCTATGCAACCTAAAACGAATAAGGATGTAATTGTAAAGTGCAATTCGTAATGGCAAGGGAAGACAATGCCATACAATCTCTTATTTATAATAAGGAACTATCATAACCTATGGTACATTGGAATAATGCATGGATTAAGGGCTCTATACGTACCTGCACAAGTTAATATATGGATCCTAAGTGCAACTACAAGAATAATTGATATAATTATTATGATGGCCACCAGTAACCGAAAGTTGGTGTTCTCAGTATATTCTTCTTGAACAATGGTATTTGGAGCTGTTACCAACCGTCTTTGTGTAATTGTCGTAGGATGACAGTTGCATTCGCCTGTTGATAAATCACATATTACTCGTAGGGCCACCGTATCCCATATTGATAATGAACAGTTTTATAGTATGTTTATTAAGTTATAAAACCATTATACATTTGGATCGCAAGCGTAGGATCTGATTTGTGTATTCTATTTTAATTGAACATATTTTGGATTAGGATAAGGGGAAGCATACTTATGATGTCAATGAAATAATGTGCTGGAAGCAGCAGTTCACTACATAAACAATAATTCCTCACATGCATCAACGACAACTTGTATTTGATCTCGGAGTTGAAGGTCGTCTTTGAAAAACACAATAACCTGGTATTGCCCGGATGCATTAGTTGTCACTTCAACAATGATCAATCCAGCGTTTTTATATGGAAGCACTCCGGGAATCATAGGAGTTGTAACATTGGCGGTACGCCTAATTAGTGACTCTGTATGTTTACCCTTTCCTTTTCGGAATAATGTAGTTCCAAATAAGTCAGTAACGTTCTTTCTTATGTCATACTCCCAGTCTAGAGTAACATTTCTTCCCTCACAAGCTTTGATTGTCGGTTTAGGACGTGATAACCAACTTGGACCTGGGGAAAAGGTTACAAACATGTATAACCAGATTCGTTCCCATGCATTAATATTCAATTGGTCATAATCAACTAAAAATTACACATTAAACGAGCATTTGTCTTTTGACGATCTAAACGACCAATTTAAGAATATTCAATTTAGTATTAGGCAGTTCCAGGATAGAATCATTTGAAAAAAGCTTACCAGTTGATGAACCGGACCAAGGACTAAATAATACCAATAAGGGAATAATCAGTGGCCACTTCAAACTTATGGTTTCCATAACCAGCAAACTGCAACAATGAGTAAGGAATAGGTTTTTTTTCTCAGCATTTGATTTGCCTGATACTTGTAAATGTGTAAGATACGCGGCTGATGACCTGTACTCATCTGAGTACTAGTTAGTTGCTCATCTTGTTAATTGGCAGCTGTCAACACACTGGGCAATTGAATCAGGTGAGTGCGCACTACGGCCGAGAGGCGTGCCAGATGAACGGAATGACCACTGCATCCCTGGAGAGATCCAGCGACGAGGTGCAACTTCCGGGAATTACTTGTTGACTGTGACCTGATTGTCCCGACCGAGATATACTTTGGGAATCTTCGTGAGCGTCCCAAAACGCGTGGGCACAGCTATAAGAAGGCACGCTTCCATCCATGGGCACTCGGAGAATCAATCCACAACTTGTTGTTTTATGTACCGCTGTACACAATAAAAGTGGAGAGTTCTTATTAGATTACTTTGAGCCTTGTTAGATGTTATTCCTAAGCCTGGAATTCTACATATAATTGTGGCGAGCTTGCCAGGACTATCCGCAAAGGATAGCAAGTGGAACCCGGATGGAAAAGATCAGTAACAAAGAAAGAATTGACCAAGGTTAATGGCTGACTAATGGCAGGCAATGAAGGAGACCCAGAAAGAGAAGACGACCTGTCGGCACTAATTTTGCAGATTCTGGAAGATGCTACGGTAAATTTTGCCGCAAGAAGGCAGTTGGAAGAAGTGCATGATCCTGGAGGACAAGTGGTAGCTCGGTTCAATGCACTCTACCTTCAAGGCACAAGCCATTAGCACAACCAAATCCCACAGCTACTACCAGCAAACCAAGAAGAGAGCTAATTCCTAGGAGGAGACCAACACGAACTATTTGAGGTGGACCAAGCAGGTTAGGGACAGCTGCCTCAAGGTATGGACCCGGCAGTGGTGGAGCACCTGGTGAACAGTATCAACCAGCAGACTACCAACCTAACCGACCAGAACCTGTTGGCCACCTATCAAGGAATCACAGGAAGGTGTGACAGATCAGCAGCCGATGCAATCCAAACCTGGATAGATGAATTTGGACTGTGTGAAGGTCTCGATGAGCAAGGGAAGATCAAGGTCCCGCGACGAACGGCGTCAGGAGCGTTTTGCAAGGAACTAGAATATTTCATTTACCACTTTCAGACCAGACGGATGGAATGGGGCAAACGTTTAGGAGCCAAATAACACACCCTGGGCACTTGTGGTAGCTCATATAACTCCTGAGTTCCTGAGTATTGATGATTCAGAACTATAATTGTATGTTCCATGCAATTGCGGATGAGGCCTATCCGAAACAAACAAATGGGCAACGGGATGTGGAGACTGTCAAGACAGTGCTTAATCGCTACGCCTAAGGAATTTACCTTTCCCACTATGCTAAGAAGATACTGGACAAACACCCCTCGTTTGCAACATTAGCCAAAGCTATGAGGTTGGCGTTAAGGTTGGGAGGTGCACAGGAGAGATTTGAATGGCTGGGGAGAGGAACTCGACAGGAATAACCCATGGAGATCTGGATGGTCGACGCCCCGGGAGCAGTGCGTGCCCAAGAGAACATCCCTGCAATTACCCTTGATGTGGGAACGGGAAAGCAAATCGACGACCTCATCAAAGTGCGAGGGATGCATGGAAACATGTTGGCAGATACCACAGGAACCCTAAAGCGGAAGAAACCAGCCCGCTGAAAGCGGTCCAACACTCAGCCGTCAGTGTTATCTGTGTCAAAGGAAAATGCCAACCTATTGGCAAAGTTTCCAAAAGTGTTTGGTGGATGAGGGTTGTTGGGCAAAGCAATAGGCATACAAATGCACATCGAAACACAGGGACGACCAATATGACAGCGGCTGTATTGTCTCCCAATGACCAAGAGAGTTGCTGTGGAGGCGCAGATAGAAAAGCTGTCGAAAAAAGTTGTAATAAGACATTCCATGAGCATACTTTCCTGCTGTGCATTTACAATTGCCATTTGAACGTGGTAACTGTCAAGGGCTCACATCCGCTACCTAACATTAGAGACATTTTTATTTAATTCACCTCCAAGGAACGTCGTACTTCAGCCTCTTGTCTGGATCTAGTAAGCTGCTACCACCAGTTTGAGATGCATCTGGACAGTAGCCACAAAACAGCATTTACATGTCACCTGGGCTTATTTGAAAACATGCCTATGCCCTTCGGTTTGGCCTACGCACCTTCAATGTTCCAGAGATATGAGAACAATCACGGAACTTAAGAGAAAGTCTGTGGAGTTTGTCTGGACGGAACAATGCGATGCAGGTTTTACAGCCTTGAAGAAGGAACTATTGTCTGACCACTGTGTTAGCTACCCAGGCATTAATAAGCCTTACAACCTGTACACAGATGCATATGACTACTCAATGGGCGTGGTCCTTACACAAGAAAGGGATGATGGAAATGAGATGGCAATTTATTACATCAGCCACCAATTCTCCAACGTACAGAAAAGGTGGGCCACCATCAAACATGAGGCCTTTGGGGCTATCTACTCCATAGAGAAGCTGAGACCATACCTCTGAGGGTGTCTAGGCATTATTGTTTATACAGATCATAAACTGCTGCTAGCTCTGTTTACTAAACAGATGAAGAACACCAAAATCCAAAGATGGGCCATTTTACTCGCCGAGTATAGAGTGACCATAAATCACATTTCCGGAGTTCACAATCTGCTGATTTCCTGAGTAGACTGCAACATGAGGTTGAGCCAGACTTAGGAATTTTTGTGGTGGATGCCCACGCCAGCCTGACCTACCCGGGCTACAACGACTCCCCATGGATACTCTAGAAGTATTACAATTCGACGGTATAAAGGACGAGTTACTGAAAACCGAGCAGTTGAAGATGGACCTCGAGGTGTTGACAAATCCCGACAATATAGAAATTGAAGGAATTCTGTGCAGCACATGATCCCCGACTACCAGATTGGAGGTCAGACCCAGGATTCTGTTACCAGCTCCATCCCAGGAAATGGTGATGGAAAAAGCCCGCAGGGAATTTGATCATTCAACAGCCCACCGCACCTTGATCAGGGTGTGGGAATTGTATGTTTGCAAGGCATGTCTGCCAATGTTATCAAACATGTTGGTAAATGTGTCACCTGTGTGGCCCACAAGAGGGAAGTAGAAAGGGAATGTATGGGTGAAAGGCCAGTCCCAGCCTTACCTGACCAAGTAATAGCGCTGGACCTTATTGGACCATTTGCCATCGCAGAAAGGAATATGAGGTATGCGATGGTCATCATTGACCACTGCAGCAATTAGATGGAGGCTTACCCCATATGGGATAAAAAGAATGAGAGAGTGGTTACAACCTTCGCAGAACGCTACTTAACATATCATAGCTCTCCATACATAGTCATTACTGACAATGGACATGAGTTCTTGTCAAACCTATATGCACAGGGGATTTGCCAGCAGCTGACCACTAGATACCATCCACAGAGTAACTGGAAAGTAGAGAGAGACAACCAATCGTTGAAAGCCATGTTAGGTGGCCTGTCTAACAACAATATGGCGCGATGGGATTTGATACTACCGGAATGTGTCAACATCCTGAACACAGTGCCCACCAGAGCAAGGGGGTACTCACCTTTTCTACGCCAATGTTTATGTGAGAAGACCACTGGTTTTATACATAGCTTGTTCTCCTCTACTTTTTCTTGATAATTTCCGTTGACTTTTAGACAGACCCTCTCTCACCTCAGAGCCAGTATGCATTCTCTCATCGTTTGTGTCTGTGGAATGACTATTTTCAAAAGGATTGGTACCTTGTCCTCCGACCTTCGGAGACTTATTCTGGTGTGCGCTTGTCATTAACTTCCTTGAAGTGGGTGTCATCCTGACTGCGATGCGATTTCCCTTTGAATTCCGGAATGCTATATGCTTTATTTTCATTCATGTTTTGTTGCCTTGGTAGAATTTGGGATGTAATGTGAATTTCATAGAAAGCTTTAAAAGGTATGTGTTGTACCTGCCAATCATGCGCACAAATATGGAACAGATGGACTGGCGGTCATTATTTATCTATATTAGCATGAGGTTGGGTGGGTATTATTTATATATAATAACAGGAGGACAGAAGAGTATTATTTATAAATAATAACATGAGGACAGACGGGTATTATTTATATATAGTAACATGAGGACAGACAGGTATTATTTATATATAATAACAGGAGGACAGAAGAGTTTTATTTATATATAGTAACAGGAGGACAGACGAGTATTATTCATATATAATAACAGGAGGACAGAAGAGTTTTATTTATATATAGTAACATGAGGACAGAAGAGTTTTATTTATATATAGTAACATGAGGACAGACGGGTATTATTTATATATAGTAACAGGAGGACAGGCGAGTATTATTTATATATAGTAAAAGGAGGACAGGCGAGTATTATTTATATATAGCAACAGGAGGTTGGGTGGGTATTATTTATATATAATAACAGGAGAACAGAAGGGTATTATTTATATATAATAACAGGAGGACAGAAGGGTATTATTTATAAATAGTAACAGGAGGACAGGCGAGTATTATTTATATATAGTAACAGGAGGACAGGCGAGTATT
>JAXGGS010479815.1:0-11418 GCA_035585475.1 Armandia brevis
TTAAACATTTGAGTACAGAAAACTTATGGAACGTGTATATTTAGTACTTATGAAATGTAATATGAGTAAAAATAACGGAAAATAGATAACGTAATGTTACAAGTGTACATTTTTTTTAAATCAATAGCTATGGAGAAGTCGCCGAAACCGCAGCTGCCATGTTAAAGGAGAGTCGGCCAGGTTGACGTTAGATGTGTGAGCGACATAAACATATGTAAAGAAGCACATGTATAAGGGAGAGTAGATACCGGTATACAGATACAACTAAGATTCGTTTACATGCATGTGTTTATCATGGATAGTTTAACCCGGATATTGGATAGTTTACCCCGGATCAAATAATAAAAATAATAATGCGTTATAGTATATACGAATATATAAGTAATCTACTAAGGTAATAATAATACGGAATGCTGCTTTGTTTCGCACCACCAATTACGACAAATCACAGGTTTGGTATGATTTCAGAATATATAAATTGCTACATAATACATGCATATGCTTAAGATTCAATGTACACTTAGTTACATTTGACTTTTGATAGCAGCACATAGTGATATATATAGCATAACATGGAACGTACATGTATATAATTAATGACCTCATTCCCATTAATTCATGATTGTTGAGAAACATCTCTTTTATCCATTTTCAACAAAGCCTATTACTATAATCTAAGATAACATCCTAATTGTACCAATTATAGCCGACATTAATCATTTAGAACCATACTGACACATCTTCGGAAGATTCAATTTTAGTTGGCATAAATATCTCCCATTGGAATCCATACATTTTTAACTTGTATAGAATGATAGAGAAACTCCTCTCCCTCTCCCTGAGCTGGGTCCGCCCAGTCGCGCGACTCTCCGTAGTTAACCCAGGTTCTCTTCACGTTATCAGCCGAGTTATACTCGACATACTTGGATCCCTCAGCACTGCCGAAGTACCACATTGACTGCACGTCCATGTGCTCGGTCAGGTATTTGGCCAGATGATCTCTGCTTCCTGTGAGGAGGTTAACCACACCGCCTGGTACGTCAGATGTGTCAAATATCTAAGGAGAAAAGTTACATAATTTGTTTAAGAGTAGACTCTCTATATGACACATTTGTACAAAAACGCATTCAATATAACGCGGGTCTGCAATGTCTCCAGTGATTTTTTTCCACTGGTCTGTACAAGACCAGGTAAAGGTCACACAGAGATTTACATGGCACCTTATGGTTTCATATGGATTGTCTCCAGCTACTCGCGTCACATAGAGGCTCTGGTGTAATATATATTGTTTACATGCATGTTCATGTAAGGTATCTGATCAGAAAAATATCTGAGGAGTTCTAAAAAGGTATCAGTTATTGGGGTGAGCCTTACCTGGTACATGTCCAGAGCGGAGAGAGGATGCTTCTCACTAGGGACCATGATAACGCAGTTACCCCGGACGATAGCAGGCGCAAATAGAGACACAAAACTGAGCAGAGGTTTTTCATCTGGGCAAGCGATAGCAATTACTCCAGCTGGCTCGTGAATCTTAACAGTTGCTCCATACAGAGAGGTCTCCTAGATGATAAAAAAATACTTCATTTACCGGTATGTAAATTCAGCGCGCATAAGATAAAGGAAATCAACAGAGGCAGACATTAAAAAGTTTATTATCTGTTATTGTCGACACTAACAAAACAAAGTGACGTACCTGTACACTGCCGCCATATTTATCACTATAAGCACTCCAGTGGAAAAGTCTGTTGATGGACTGGTCTACTTCTTCTCTACCTTCCTCAATAGTGCATCCAGTCATGTCGTGCAAACGAGTGGCAAATTCCTCCTTCCTGAGTTCAAGATTTTCGGCCAGGTAGTAAGTAATCTGAGCTCTGTTGTGAGCGCCACGCTTAGCCCAGCCAGGCGCTGCCTGAAAGTTTACAAATTTTCGCAAATTACTTAAATAGTGAAAACAAGTGATTGATGAACAGACAACGTTTGGTAAATTGGTATAATCACTTTTTTTCTGTTTTCTGGTAAAACATCATGCATAGGAAACACGGCACCAGTTTTAATACACCTTTATAGGCTATACTAGGTCACCTGCGTTATAGCCAGAGTCTACTGCATTTTATGAAACACTGGGATTAGATTTCTAAATTGATGAACTCCTCTAACCTTGTGTGCTGCTTCCACTGCATTTCTCACGTCTTTACGGTTACCCTCGCCGATATGGGAGAGAACTCGACCATCTGGTGACATAATAGCACGTGAGTACGGAGCGTCTGGTCGTTTTTGTGCTCCACCATAGTAGAACTTGTAGGTATGATCTACTGGAGGCAAGGCGCCTTCCGAACCACTGCCTACACCACCGATTGTTGGGCGACCAGGAACAGTTTTGCCTGGAATCGTTTTATGAATGTATAATTTTTAATATGAATACATATTAAGGCATATTTGATTTTCATTAAAAACACACACATTTATATAAAACTATTATTTACCGAATCCGGATATATCTAAATCAGTTGGTGGCCTGATACGATTTTCCCAGGCAGGTTTAACGTACTCGAAGAGGCCTTCTCTTCCGCCATCTCTACCAAAACCCGACTGCCTATAGCCTCCAAATCCAGCGGCAGCATCGAATAAGTTATGCGAGTTTACCCACACAGATCCCGCCTTTATAAGCAAAGACACCTCCAGGGCTAGAGATACGTTTTCAGTCCAAACGCTGCCACCGAGACCAAACTGAAAATTTATTTCAATAATTCGAATTAAGAAAAATAGTATGCATACCATATCATACGTTTTCGCAGATCGAAGGTTAAATACAGCGAGGAACATTTTTTAAATTGGCAGTGAAACAGTGAAACTACAAGCTATGTATGTACACGTACCTTAGTATTATTAGCAAGAGCTATAGCTTCTTTGGCAGTTCTGAAGGGAAGAGCAACTGCTACAGGTCCAAATACTTCTTCCATGACAATAGTTGAGGAAGTCTGGACATTGGTGATGAGAGTGGGGGGATAATACAATCCAGTCTGTGGCAGTTCGGTGCACTGATAAATCTGCAATGCGAATTTACATGTTTACGTTAATTTGTTGTTCTTCGACTTGTTCTATGCATCTTTAGCTCGGGATGGTAAATTTCCTGTTAAATGCAAATGTCCATGTACCTCAGCTCCTTCAGCCCTTGCAGCCTCAACCATCTCTGCTACAGCTTTCCTCTGTGATTCGTCCACCACTGCCCCCATATCCACGGTTTTGTCTAGTTGATTTCCAAGGCGAAGATGAGTCATTCTCTCTTTTAACATGGCAATGAATTTAGAAAAGATGGATTCCTGGATGATTAACCGGGAGCCAGCACTGCAGACCTATAGAAGAAGTGGTGGGAATGTTTATTGTCATTTGCTCTGTATAGTAGTATACTGTCGCGAGTGAGATTTATGTTTGAGTAGTACCAATAGTTGTAATTACCTGGCCTTGGTTGAACCAAATTGCATCCACAACGCCTTCGACGGCGCTGTCGAGATCTGCAGACTCGAATACAACAACTGGCGACTTTCCTCCCAACTCAAGCGACAGCTTCTTACCTGTCCCTGCTGTTGATCTTCTTAACAGCTGTCCTGAAATTGCGCCAACAATTCTTAAGGAACATGTATTCATATTAGGTGTTAATGATAAGCGACTGGCAGTTCTGATTAACCTTAATGTGTTTTGAGTTTAGTATACATGTAGAAGTATACATCTATATGTGAAAAAATAAATACATGTATCTCAGAGCTATGGGAATACCAAAATATTAACGAGAGGAACAAGACAATTTATTGTTTGGTCATAGCGGGCTCCGCTTAAATAACACATTTTCGACGGCTATTCGTGTACCTATTTCGGTCGATCCAGTAAATCCGACTTTATCGACGTCTGGGTGCATGGCGAGCATGCTGCCCATAGAGCCGCTTCCAGTTAGTACATTGAGAACTCCTGGGGGAAGTCCAGCCTCTGCGCATATCTCGGCGAATAGCAGAGCACTCAGACGAGTATATGTCGCTGGTTTCAGCACAACCGTGTTACCCATGGCTAGAGCTGGACATACCTATCAACAGGTTTAGATACATGTTCATATACTGTGCACATGTACCATATATGTTACAGCTACATGCTTCAGAACGATCCAAGCATATATGTGGTTAAAATATAATGACTCATGCAACTTACCTTCCATGTTAATAACATCAAAGGAAAATTCCACGGAACAATGGCACCAATGACTCCAACAGACTTAAATCCTCGCATTTCTTTATCCATAACCTGAAATCATACCGTAACACAACGATGCAGATGTACATGTGTATAACTTTACTATAAACAACTCAAGACATCAATTGAATCAATACCGCGAGTTGGAATAACAATACTACGGTTATACGGAGATGTTTTGTTATAGGGCAGTAATTACCTGAGCCCAGCCTGCGTGGTGATAGAAATGACGAACTATAATTGGCACATCAGCATCTCTGGTTTCCCTGAATGGCTTCCCGTTGTCCATGGCTTCAAGGACGCTCAGCAATCTCATGTGTTTCTGAAATAAGATATATCGAGGGTACATACATTTTATACATGAATACCACATGTAGGTTAAACGCTTAGACAGGTCTAATACATAAACTCACTGTTTACATATTTAGTATGGATAAATCTACACATACCTGCAGATGTCTAGCAATACTGTAGAGTATTCGCGCCCTATAGTGACCAGGGGCATTACTCCACGAATCGTATGCTGTCCTTGCTGCACCAACTGCTTTATCCACATCTTCCTGAGTTCCTTGTATAGTTGTAGCCAATGTTTCCCCAGTTGCTGGATTCTTGGTGTCGTATGTCTTTCTTCCCTCTGGGTGGACCCATTCATTGTTGATGAAATGGCCAAACTTCCTGTTGTGATCATTCAACCAGGCATTTACAACACTCGGATCTTCTGGGGCTGGCCCGTAGGACATGCTCTCAAATATCCCAGCTACTGAGTTGGCCTGGGGCGGAGCTGGCCGGTTCTCTGTAATTATATAAAAATCCTATTGTATTTCGCACTAAACGTGTATGTACATTATGCAGTTAGGTGTGTTCATATGTGCATCGATGTGCTTATTGTGTAATCTTTACAGAAAATTAAAAAATACATTTAGTAATAGGACTAGCTGAAACCGATGGAATCTCTTCTTGTCATGTGCAGGCAGAGAGCCACCCTAAAATTAACATTAGTCTAAGCCCGCATAACAATGCATAATTTGAGGAACTTTGCAAACTGATGAATTCAATATTGGCAAATCACGCGATGTATGTACCGGTATCTGGCCGAAATACGATCATTTAAATAAGGGCCTTTAAATAATCAAATGATACATTATTGTCTATACATTGCACAGGTACATTAATCTGTTGGTACCAACGAATAGTGTGGCCATGCTAAGCAACATTTAGTATTCCCAAGATGTCATCGAGCAAAATGTCCATGTGTGGTGATACACACTTACATTGGGAGAAAGAGAATACTAAATCCTACAGCTACGAAACAGCCGGATTGTACACGACCAGCAGTGGTAGCACCACTGCTAAAAATGGTCCTAAAAATAGTACATACCGGTATACGTGTTTGTTCATTGTGCAACTTACACACACTGATTCTATTGCAGTTTTCTGTCTCGTGTTTATCGTAGCACATATTATGCCATGTTTAATAAATACGAATGCTTGACATAGGTTTACCTGTTGGTTGCATTGCAGACATCTCGAACAATATTTCCAACTGTAAGAACTGGTAGTAGCAAGTTGAACAGTGGGGCAATGTGGATGCGGACTTTCTTCCTTCGAGCTAGTTGAGTGAGGACCTAACAGCTATAAAACTTGGATTTTTTTGATCGGCGTTAGTGGAAAGAAACAGATGAAACTTTAGAGCAAAGTCCAAGGTGGAGAATGTGTGCACAAATTAGAATTTACGATGTGCGGGTTGTCAGAGAAGCTCGTAAGGCAAATGGCCTTATTTCCTAGAATGAACTTTTTCCATGTAGAGAGCAGTGTGTCAGAATGTTCATTTCATTATTTGTCAAATTTAGGTGTGAAATATATCAAATGATTTAAACCTATCTAACATGGATAAACACAGAGCTAAAATACAACATGCAATTTACTAAATATTGATAATATTAGATATATCTAAGAATCACACACACCTAAGTCGGAGTACAGCAACTGGCGTGGCTACCAAGAATCCAACATGGCGTCGAGTCGCAGACGGCCGAGTAGTTTTAGGTAACTTTTTGTATATATTTCTAAAACAGAAACCTAGACTTACTGTATTTTGCAAGTAGTGATATTAGATTAGTAAATAGCTCAATAATATACAGTTTTATTATCTCATAACGCCACGCTTTACTTAAAAAACAATGCTGCCAGGTTGAATCTCGCCGGTCCACAGACAACTCGCCTGAATACACAGTAGTATCTCGAGCGTATTAAAGAGTACCGGGGTAATTTAAAACCAATTTCTGAAGTGTATTTTCATGTTCGGCTGATTTTAAACGTAACATCTTTTTTTGACAGAAACGCAGGATTGGGAAATGTTTCAGTATCGGACAATTCAGGGTCTGTTAAAACCAGGGCGTCATTGGAATCTATAGCTACCATGTGCAGGTCTTTGCAGACGATGCTAGAGAAAGGATTTGGACCCAACTCACTTCAGACATTATTGAGTTCGTCTTCTGGAAAAATTTCAGTTACAAGCGACGGAATGCACATAGTCAATGCAATGAACTTTGCTTATCCTGTTGGAAAGATGATAGTAGACAGTATAGCGGCACATCATCGAATAACTGGAAACAACAGCAAATGTTTTGTGCTTATTCTCAGTAGAATATTTGACCAGCTTCAACTTGAACCACCAAACCAACAAGAAAACGATTTGAGAATCCGACTCTCAATAAATATCTATGACTTTGCATCTGAAATCGATTCGAACATTATTCCTCGTGTATTAGCCCACACACAGTTTGTATGTGTTACTGCAGGAAACTCTGATGTAGTGAAAGAGATTATGATAAATGTGGCCCGCACTTCTCTATCAAGCAAATTCTCAAAAAGGACGCATGAACATTTAGCTCAGTTAGTAGTTAATCTGATCTCAGCCGAACCGAATGATATAAAAGGTCTGCAACAAAGAATCCAAAACCGCATCGATGACTTCCACGACACCTCTGTGGAAACGTGCGGCATCCATCAGCTCTCATCAGCGGTAATTAATGGCATCGTGATTCAAAGAGATTTCCACTTTGTAGACTCAAGTATATATTCCACATCTCCCGTCCGAATGATACTGCTAGATTTTCCTGTAGACGGACTTGGCGAAGAACGAGATACCGTGATCCAAGTTCAAAACGAAGATACCCTGTCCATGTCATTAGCAAACAAAAAACATCGTGTACAGTGTGCCATGCATTACCTCAATTCAGCAAGTGTAAAGATGATTATCTCTAGTGTGAAGGTTACTGACATGGTACTACATGAATGCAGGTCTCTTGGAATTTCTGTGGTGCACATGGTGCCCGAGGAGGACATGATAAGACTAACCAGGGAATGTAGGGTCAGTATGGCTGGAGACGTTGCTCAGCTCAGAGAGAGTGGGATCATTGCAGAGGTGGAGAATGTTAGGGGCATTCCACTCGGGGGTAAACAATATGTACAGCTTTTAGGTTTTCCTAAAGCGGTGTCACAACCTCGACAGATGCATATATGTGGCCCTTCGTCTGGTTTTTGCCAACAAATTCGGTTTGCTGTGTTTAACACGTTGAAAACGTTATATATGTTGCTGGATCCCGAGCACTTGCTCAATCATCATTGCTCAACAGGACTCCAGCATCCCCATCTGGCATTCTGCCCAGGGGGAGGTTATATTGAAACTTTATTTCGGAATACGATTGACGTGTATCCATTTATTGGCAAAGTTTTAAGTACTGCGCTGCTTGCTGTTCCACAGACGCTCCTTAGCAACTCATTCAGAAGCACAGCTGAAAAATCATCCACGCATTTGCTTAAGATTATACAAACTAATGAATTGTTTCGTATTAATGGTAAAAGTGGTGTGTTAGTTTTACCGCCCTTCGACAGAGTCTGCATAGAACCGACGCCGAGTAAGATTCTGCTGCTATATCATGTCTGTGAATTAGTCCGGCAAGTGCTTCGAGTAGAGAGTCTGGTGTCCGTCCGAAAGTTACCAAACGGAGAAGAATGATTTCAATTTGATTTCAGGTGTTGCAAATAAGGAAAGGAAGTAGATTTAGATTTATGTAAACGTTTATTTATTTACTACAATGAATAGTCGATCAACTAAATACATACGCACCGTATTCTAGTCTAACAAATGTTCATACATTTAAATTTTCCTTTCGTATATTTATGATTATTTAAAAGCACTACACATATCCAAGTTAAGTAAATGTATTTTACACAAACCAAAATAAATGACCCGAGTTATAATGGGCGTCTCAAATTGCATGATGAGGAGTGTATGCCTATGCTGCATTTTACTTACTGCGAACGTTACAATAAATGTACCTGTACATGTTGTAGCAGAGATAAATAACAATAATTTAATTAACAGGTATTGTCTAACGATATCGAGAGTATGGTCTAAATTAAATCATTCCCTTCGCCATCCCTATATCAGAGTAGTCCGCAGGGTTAGTTTTAATGTACTCAGTGTATTTCACTGCATTGTCATGCAGTTTGTTTAAGTAGTCTGGTACTCCTGAAATTTTAAGTATTAAAGGATGTAATTTAGTTGCATAGTTGCGATGAATTTAACACAATTTAATGGATGTTCATTATTGGTTTTAGACAATCGAAATGATATACGTGTATGAATGTATATTCAATTTTGAATTGATACAAATATTCTAATTGGATGCTAGTCTTGATAGTCTTGATTGCTCGATATATGAATATTATTGAACTAACCTTTTTTGGCCACCCAGTCATAGCATACAGACGGTAAAGTGCATTTCGGGTCGTCTCGATACGTTAATAAGTAATCAAAACCATTCTGTAATACAAAAAAGAATGAATGATTTGGTGTTGCAAGTATGGTCTTTCATCACGAATATTATAGTTACATGTTATACACAAATGTCAGTGATTCAATTCGTCCATCGATGTAGCAAATTGTTCAGAAATATTTACCCGATAACTAATACTATTAATGTAGTAATTCTATATTAATTAAACTAAATTTAATATTAAACCATGAATAGTTTATTACCGCGTCTATCGTGGTATGAGGTCGTAGCACAAACGTGCTTTCGTACGTGTCCACGCGAACTTGTTTGTTCTCTTCCACAGGGCAGCTAGGATGTTCCGCAGCACGGCCAATTATAACCAAAAGGTTCTTCTTTCTATCGACCTAGAATACACAATGAGTAGTATTTACAAATCAAAATCAAATCCCAGATAAATTAAATACAAAACAATTATATACGTACATGTACTCGATAAGACACATGTGCTTAATATGAGGAAATGTTTAGTTACACGTACCTTAGCCTTTTTGGCGTATATGTATTCTCGCCTATAATATGGGTACTGTAATGAAATGCCCATTGAATTGATTATTGATCCCAAAAATGGGAATGAGAAACTTTCATTATTCTGTGAGACTGAACTATCTGAAAAAATCATTGATGATATCATACTGGAAACTTGGTGATCCATTGTACTATTTCTGTCCCTGAGACTGGGTCTTTTTCAACAACTTCAAGCTTAACGATAAGCTTATCCCAACTTTTTCTGAAGTTGAAGTCCGTCTGAAGAAATATACGAATCTTAATTTGAAACATAAAATTTACATAAAATGAATAGAATCATTGTAAAACAACGAAGTGACTAGAATAATGTACCTGGGAGCAATAGAATGATCTAGCCGAGATGTCTGAGAATGTGCCAAACACTGAAATATTATCATGTTAATAATTAGGTGATTTACATTTGGCATGTAAATGAAGTTGATTGAATATAATTTATCATCAACTAGTTACACCATACTTACATTTGTATTCATATAAACTGTCTGATATCGGCCGTCTCCAAATGGTTACTCGTTCTTCGTCAAGAATCTTTTCCCATTCATTCGGGTATTGGGGATCGTTCATCACTCGGCCTTCTCCTTCGCTATGGGATATGTCTTTAAATTGATTTCCTACCCTAAATTGAACAAAATCTAATCTAATGTATTCATCAACTGATTATACACAATTTACGAACTTAAAAAGTTGCAGATTGATTCATAGTTAATGATGATAACACTCTCAATTGACCCAATTGTACGACTTATTTAGACTGGGATGCAATCGATTACAAGTTATTGCGATTGTCATGACTAGTGATCCCATTGATCTGGTCAAGGGTGAATTGATTAAAAGCATCTCAAGATATCTAAACATGTACAGTTAGTAGATAATATGAGGACACTCGGACGTATCAGTAAAATATTACGGTATACTTTTGACAACATTAAATGAAGCTTAGAAGCAAGGTTGATAGATTCCTGGTAGGATAACAGGAGATCATTTAAAATTTGAGGGAATATTGAGACCCTTGCCCAGGACATACATATCAAATCCTCTCGCCGATAGACGGATAATGATGAAAGGGCAATGGTGAAAATAACTTTCGAATGTTATCAAGAGTATATCCCACATGAGCATGTGTCATTGAACGAACATTTATCGATGGACTTGGTCGATCAGAAGCTTGCATTCTTGATGAGATCAAAGGTGTTAACAGTCGACAATGTACATATGCTTGTAATCACAAATATGAACTGATTGCAGGCTAAGGAAAGTAAACTTTCAGTCGACTGCGGCAGTTGAAGAAATCACGGCCAAATAGAAATATCGTACAGCCGCACAATACACGTAACTGCCCGATTTATTAGTGGAATAAATTGATGAAGTAACATTGTTATCCAATGACACAAAAGTGTATTTTTAAATTTTTAAAGATAGGCTTAAATAACGAACATACGGCGAACACTATTCATATTTTCTGGCCCAATGAGACTCAACCGGACTATCTGCACATGCCGGGCACATGCCTCTCATATGCAAATTCAGTAAGCTTTATTTCCAGTTTTTAAAGGCAGGTACAATAATGCTTTCAATATACAACACTTTTATACTTTGTTCCTTGTGTTCTTTGAGAACTAGTTTAATCAACTCTCCTAGCTTGTGTTGATCTTCTTTGGTATTTTCAAATAAACATGTACATAGCCTATATTGACGAGGAGGTTACATCAAGTAACTTCGCCAATTGTCAGTTTGCCCACTTTTTTTGACTGCTCGTCCACCAAATTGGGACTGTACGTCCACCAGTTAGTTTTACATCTCTGTGGACGGA